>JANRGW010005926.1:4819-95769 GCA_024733675.1 Psilopsiagon aymara
AAGCTTTTGGAAAGGGAAAGCATCAATGGCTGTTTGAAAGCTTGTTCACGAAACACTTTGCAAACCTGGACCAAGATGACAGCTATGAAAGCCATCACTGGACTCAAATGCCCACACCTACTGACTCCTGGCTCAGCTGGAGAATACAGCACAGTGATTATTTCACAGAAGTTCAGAGTGAATTGCAGTTAAGACTGATATTGTATCTAAAGGCAGACTATCACCCACTATCGGGACACTGGCAAAAATGCATGTATAAGCAGATAGCATTTGTTTTAGTTATATTAGGACATAAGATGGTTTATTAATAATAAAACCACAAACTAATCCAGTTGGACACCTGTATATTAGGTTCAGGATGGAAACACTGATGCAGTCATTCACTACATCATATGATGGCAAATCTAAATAAAGATAATAAAGAAAGGTTATGACTGTTTTGAAAAGGTGGTTTTACCCCTTTAATATCACTGCAAGGGCAAAGGAATCTGATATTATATCCTGAACACAATTTACAATTCATTACTGGGGTTCTGGCCACACCCAGCAGCTAATCTGGAATTTCACACATTTAATGAACTTCAGACTTGAAATACATGGTCTGTAAAATCTGATTTACACTGTTGTTAAAGGAGTTGGCATTTGAAAGAAAATATAGTTTAATGTATGTATTTGTGCACAAAGTTTGTTGTTTGTTTTGTTTTTTTTTTCCTTCTAAAACCCCCAAACCTGGTCATTAATTTACCCTAAAGCATATAAAGTGCTCCCTGCAGTGTAATTCCTAGTGCAATATTTCTTTCAGCACCTCAGATTTACTTGCTACATTTCTTCAGGAGCAACTGCATTCAGTTACACAAAGGGGTAGAAAGCCCCACAATGTAATTATAGGTACTTCAGTCAGTAAGTTAACTTGACAAGTCAGTTCATGATGGAGTCCAGGGTCTATAATTAGTCCTTACCTGCCACCATCATAAAACCTCTGCATTAGGTCAGTCCTTGCTTGGGCCGTACAAGAGGTGCTTTGCAATCCCCGTTCATTCAAGCATGTTAGTTTTTTATTAGATGTTAACACCTGATATTTCCTCCAGGTTCTGGTTTTACTGAAGGCTTTGTGGCATTATGTTCTTCAGAGATGGAATGGCAACAGGAGCTGAAAGAAAGAAGATTGGGAACCTGTATAAATCACTGCCCTGCACAGCATCTTGATGGTGAAAGATCACAAAAGACACCTAGGCTGTGGAAGGAAATAGCTGTCATTCACATGTGAAATACAAGATGTTTCTTTCTGTTGAAGGCTATTTATGGTGAACACTGCACCTGCAAAAATTAGTTCCACACTTCAGTAACAAGGACTCACAAGAATTCAACTTGGACTTGAACAAAACCCAAGAGTTGGGTGAGGGTGCGGATGAATGTAACTTGTTTACACCAGCCATGGGTCTTCCACAAAGACACTAACATAATGCACTTCTTCCCACCTGATTTAGGAAAGACTTTCTCTCTACAGGTTAGTGCCACAAATAGTTATTTCACTTAGAAGGTTTGTTTTCTTCCCCATTTCTCCTCATATATAAGAAAGTTCAGATATCAAAATCTGATTAGCAGGAGGCTTGAGACTTCCTAGAAGCAAAACTGGGCAGCTTCAAATCCAACTTAAATATATAGGCAGTTGCCTGAGAAATTCTGGCACTAGCTTCAGCCTAAAATGTAAACTGCCACTTTGGTTAGTTTGTCCGGATCCAGCGAAAAGGCAGCAATGCATCTTGACAAATAAAGAAATGAATAATAAAGACTGTAAAGAGGCATACCTGCAGAAAGCGAGGTAGGTGAAGGATTTATAACATCTAACCTTGGTCTTTTAGAAACTTTTTTCACTTTACAGCCCAGCTGTCAGGGTGAAGAAGGTCCAAATCCCTATGCCACACTGGAAACAACAGTTCACAAAGGCTTCTCTGGAGTAGCTCATGGCAGACAATGACAGTGTAGACCCTATTTAAAATTTGACTTCCCCTTCTCCAGGGATTTCACTTACCTTGGAGTCAGAAGGAGTGAAGGGGAAGAACGAGTGTTAGTTTCCAGTTCACAATTTAGGGGAAAAAGTCTCATTGCTCTTGGATACTTTTATTCATTATCAACGTTAAAATCATTTTTCTGTTTGTCCCTGGGCTTGAAGTAAATGTTGCAGACTAGAAAAAAAGCCAAGATGACATACTACATAATTAAAGCTACATTAATAAACAGCAGCATGTAACTGCTCCATTTAGTATTAAAAATCAAATTAAGAAATTATGTGCAAATCAAGTGATCTGTGACTACATCTACATGAACAGAGAACATGCACACACAGAGGGAAATCAGACACGATGTTGCTCAGGGGGAATTCGGGAGGTGAAACTTGGCTGGGCAGGGTGGTGCTTGGGTTTCCTGGGGCTTGTTAAACACCAGCACAGCTCGAACAGCAAGAGCTCTCCCCACATTGCAGGCTCATGCCAAGGATGCCTTGGCAAGGGAGTGGTTAAAATGCTGGCTGCTCTTAGGGCTCTGAAATTTTACAGCACATGGTGAGCTGGCTGTCAAACATAAGGAGAACAGGATGGAGCCTAATAGAGGTGCAGCTGGAGAGCAATAAACATTTCTACCAACATCTCCAGGGTAAAGATCTTGCCTTGCAGGGCTGAGAGGGCGGTTGGCAGAGCTGCTGGCCTTGCAGCAAGATGAAATGATGCTTCACCATCTACTGAGGTCCAGAGGTCTCTCCTCTAAGGTGCTATCCATTAACTCTTGGAAAAGGATGAAAGCCAAAGGTAATAAAAACATGACACACTGAAGTTCCCATCACCATGGCTGGCCCAGGAGAGCCAACGTCCACATGGGACCTTCCCGTCTAGAGTGACAGTGATGGGACTGCTGGTCCAGGACAGTCACACCACAGCAGGATGCAATGATTCACTGGAAACCACAGCACTGGAGCAGAGATACTGTCTGACCAAGGGAACACCGATCCTTATAAATGTGCCTTTTATTCAAAACCTTAACCTCAAATTTACAAACAGTGCAGAAGAATTCTGTGCCTGCGGGCAGCATCCCCTGCCTTTCCTATAGGCTCATGCTGAGCAGCGTTTCTTTCTATAGCAGAAGATAACATGCTTCATTTGGACCATTATGTGGCATTTTATGTAATGGTATCACTGACAAACAGGTTGTTCTCATTTTAAATAAGAATCCTAATCACTATCAATTTGCACCATTTTTTGACAAGTCACATGGTGAAATCTGGCACTGCACAAAATGAATCCAAAGTGACATATCTTAAAAACAGAGGAACCAGCACAAGACAGATCCATGTCTAACGACACAGAAATACAACGCCTACAGCCAAGCTACAAGCTTTGCTGAAGCAGATGTGAAACACATGAGTAAATACGCTGCCTGATGAAATCTCAAGCACAAGAGACACCCACATTTCATGTGCCCAAGGTGAGCTCTGGGAGTACTTCTGAGCTGACTAAGCAGAATCACACAGTACAATCAATTTACCTCTACTCATGCTATTAATTTATACTGTGGGTAACTCTACTTTTACCCTGGTAAACAAGTTTCTGGATATGGTTAAGTTACTCAGAACGTACATTTAAAATAAAATCTGTTTCACATAAAAGGACAAATGAGAATGACTATTGCCCCCATCTTTAATGCGCTAAATTCTTTTGCACAGATTGTTCTTGTTACTACTTCTTTCTGTGAGAGAATCTGAACAGCACAAAATATTCCTCCTTACGTGCACAATTGCAAGCCAAGAGAGGGAGGCTTTAAAGTGGGAATGCCATGATTTTACAGCCCTTTTTTGTAACCCTCTCACCCAGTAGGTTAGGTTGCAGGCCACAAAGAGAGGAAGAGCAGCAGAGGGAAGGCCAGATCCTACAAGATCCTGATCATCCATAAATTTAATTACAAGCAGCAAATATTCAGACATTCATCATGTAGCCTAGAAAGCCCCACACTACCCAGAAAGTTTTAGGGCCCGAAAACACCAGCTCGTGGCCCAAAGAAACCACAGCATCAGTTTTAATACTGACCTTAGATAAGTGCTGGACCAAGTCTTGGCTCTGCTAGTAACTGCTGTTACACTCAGCAAAGTTTTTCCTTGTGTTACCTTTTTGCAGTTGCAGCAATGCTCTTTCTACAGCCAGCTCTGCATGATCCAAGGACCAAGCCTCTTCTATGAGGAAAGATGAGAATTGGGTTTGTTCAGCCTTGAGAAAAGGTGTCGCAGGGGAGACCTTATCACCATGTTCCAGTATTTAAAGGGTGGCTACGAAGATGAAGACTTCCCTTTCACAAGGAGTCATATGGAAAAGGAGTGATGAGTATAGGTTACTCCTGGTGACATTCCAATTGGACACAAGAGAAAAACTTTTCGGAACGAGAACAATCAACCACTGGAATAATTTCCCCAGGGAAGTGGTGGATCCCCCAATGTCAGATATGATTCAGCTGGACAGGGTGCTGGGACACCTGTGCTTTGCCAAGAAAGGTGGGATTAGATAAAACTTGAGGTCCCTTCTAACCTGGCATTCTATGAGATGATTCTATGAACAGGTCATGCTCGGGGCCATGCTTAAGACACCCAACTACCAGCCAGCAGCTAGTCTTTTGGGGGGCTTCTTCTAGACAAAAAGAAGAAGAAAAAAAAATGGCACACTAGTGTATAATACAACCGTAATTCGAAAAATAAGGCCACTGGCATTCTTTGGTAAAGCCTAGGCTGAAAACTTATCCCAGGATGCATGATCTTTCAGAAATCTGCCAACCCCTGCAGTGTTCAAACTTCTTGTACGACCACAGCCACATGAAGAATGAAATTAAACCCCATGGAAATCTTTGACATTTCTACTATTATGCAATGTTTGGGTGAAAAAAGAAAATACTGCAGAAATTCTCCTTCCCTTTCGAGAGTGAGTTCAGAAAAAAATATTTCTAGCTTTTTTTAATTACACATTTCACCATTAAAAAGAAACCATCCATAAATTAAAAGAACCACTAACTAGGGCTTATGTAACCTATTTAGAGTGGGAAATTGGTACCACTTGGGAGTGAAGTCTGTTACTGTAATTTCTGGAGTCTACACCATCCATTTGATGTGTGCAAACATCACAAAAGTTGTTTATTTAAATATCTGCATTAAGTATTTTATACAAAAAAGTTAATAATGGGAAAGGTTAAGATGCTGAATCCTACAGAAACTGAAAGAAAAGCTTTAATAGATGCTTAATGATCTAACAGAGAGCTTATCACTGCTTTAGTAATAGATTTATAGGTTTATTTATAGATTTATTTTATCAAATTCTAATTTCTACTTTTGTTCTGAGTGTTTATGGTAGAGAACTGTTGTACTGCGTTCTCAGTCCATGTTACTGCAGTTTCCCCTGAGGAGAATAGTCGAGTGTTAAAACTCCTGCCTCTTCCTCCCATTTCTGACTCAAGAGTGGGGTAGTCAACCCCAGCCGTGGGACTGCTGTTGTGCTCTGCTAGTTACTTAAATTGAACATTCAAGTGATAAGAACATTCCAAAAATAGTTGTTCCTAATACTATCATCATTACTTTTCCAAGAGCAGCTTACATGTTTCATACAAAGACTTTCTCCCAGATCCCAGCAACAGGGACCAGCAGAACGACCCTACTTTGGGTTGCACCAAAAATTGAGAGAAAGATTTGACCCAAATCTTCTTGAATAAGTCTTTTCAAACAATCCTTGGGACAGTTGGGTACTCTGGGACTAACTACTTGCAGAAAAGGCAGGAGCAAAGCAGCAGCCTGGGGCTCATTCCACCCACGGACTACAACAGCCATGTCTTCTCACTGGGGTGAGCTGGCAGTAGCAGGATGTCAGGGGGGGCAGCAGCAGCCTCTGCTCCACACAGAGCTAATCCACACCATTAAATTGCAATGATGATGTGCAGAATGATATCTTGCAAGAAGCCACTAATAAAGTCAAGGGCAGCAAAAGATTACACCAATACTTAGTAAAATAAAAAAATCAATCAACCCCTCCCAAAAGAAACCCTCAAACCCTTCCTGCAGTGACCCTTAGGAAACTATTTATAGCAAAGAATTTAATGAAGCAGTCCTACACTGATCAGCAGAAAGCACTGATCATTTCTCAGATATACATTCCCCACACAGAGAAGTTAACGGGCCACAGCGCAACCTCACCTTGACTAACTCAAGCGCATTATACATGGTGCATATGGATGAAGAAGAGAAGTTGCATAAAATTTATTTTTCCACCTTGTTTTACAACATTCCCTTTTAAGATATTACACATCTGCAACATATAACTCTTCCACAGAACAATAAATAATTGGCATTCATATTTCTCTTGAATCAAGAATATGTACACATTGTTTAACTAGATGACAGGTACAAAACATCGGCATCACAGTAAATATATTTTTGACACCATAATCCATTTCCCCAATTAAAAATGAAATTGACTTAACATTTTTTGACAGTTGTAACAATTAAAAATGTTCTCAAAGGCATATAAGTACACAGGTTGTAGTAGGCAGTAGTAATGGACCATATTGGCAAAGCTGTAGAACTCAGGATTTCATGCAAATCAGAGTTTATTAATTATGAAATAACTAATAATAAATGAAAGCCCATCCAGCTCACACTGAAGATTTTAATGTGCACTGGACTGGCACCAGCAACTGTGGAGATGAGTCAAACCCCATCCAAAAAGTTGTGTCCAAAGAACTTGTGACGGTGAGCCCCAGGCAGTAGTAGCTCACATACCTGTTTTAAAGCACTGCTTGTGCAAACCAAGGATTTATGATGCATCAGATGGTGCAGCAGCTTTCTTTAAAAGACAAACCCAGAAGATGAGCTTTAGGGCTTCACAAATCTAACGTTCTGGGCCTCCCTGACAAACAGCTCAACTATAGCAAATTCCCTCAGCAACTGCAGAGGATAAGAGAGACTGTCACAGTATTTAGTTGTGACAGTTCAGTAGACCACATTAAAACAACACCTGTGGGGCTGCTGTTTGGTTCAGCCACAGCTGTAGCTCTTGTCACGTAGTTCTCAACACCAAGGGGACACCAGAGATGTCACTTATTACTCCTCAACACAGTTCTGGTAAGACCCTGCAGAGATTTAAGCTGCTGCTGTTGAACGAAGAATGTTGCATTTCAGTTGCACTATAAGCTGAGCAAAATGAATGTTCGTAAGATAAACAGGACAACCTCTATGGAGGAAACAAATATAGTTAAAGGAAAAAAAATCAAGAGGGTTACAACACATCTGAATTACTGCTGAGATGCAAGAAGAAAACAGTGCATGTCACAAAACCTCCATGATAACTAACCACTGCACCAGCATAGCACGGAGCATGGGCTTCCCTAAGCATTCGTGGGAAGCAAGAGAGACACACACTGCTATCCTACAGCATCACTTGAAGCACAGTCCCAAAGCACACAGGTTACATGAACTGCTAAAATATGTAAACCAGAACAAAAAAAAGAATAGGAAGAATACTAAGTAAGGCTACAAACAAGATACTACATAGAAGAAAACAATGCTTCACTCCCCAAAAGCACAAATTAGGAGCTTACTAGAAGAAAAAGATTACATTTCCAGTAGAGAATCCATTTATTCAAATGTACAGTAAGTATGAACATATGTATTAAACTTTGCTTTTAAAAATTTTTTTAAATAACTTAAGAGAAATAGATTGCAGACATAAAGTGCTAAACTTGAAAAATACAACGATCATTACTCTTTTTTGCTGTTTCTTAAATGGCAGTTTAAATTTTCCAATTGCTTTAAAAAGATGCAGTGTATACCCAGACAGAAATTACTTCCTGGATTTACAACCTTGTGCAAAAAACTACCTGCAAAGGAACATTCGCACCCCAAAACACAGCTATACATTACTATCGATTTACTAAATATGAGTTCTTTTTAAAGTTATGATTCAATAAATATAAATGAAATCACAATTCTCTCCCTTTCTTGGTGTAAGCTAGTATTTTGCAAATATGGTCCACTCGGTGTAAACTGTATTGACTTCAGGAAACAGTGAATTCTACCATGTATACGCCTCGAATATTTACATACAGTAGCATGGCACTGTTATTCTTGCAGGACATTTAACTCCTAATACACACTGGATAGGGTCAGGGCTTTACAAAGATGTGTACTGCAATGTGTTGCCAACAGTCAAGAGGGATTTGACTTCTCAGCCACAAGGAGTGGCCAGAAGAAATTCTCAATTCTTGTATTTAAATCTGCTTAAACCAAATGCTGACTGAGGAACTCCAGAACACCTGCATGGCTGATATTATCCAGGAGCTGGAGCAAGTCATACTAAAGACAACATAAAGTATCTTTTTGGCAAAGTGGCATAATTTGCAAAAGGCTGCTAGCCCAGCTCCCCAAGCAAATGGGCTGTCCAGGCATCGCTTTTCCTCTGTGAGACAAATCACTGGGAATATTGGACTTCTCAGGCTCACATGAATACGTGTGTCAAGCAGAGATGCATACTGTCATTTTTAGGAGGGGGAAGAAGGTAAGAAGAAAAGGCAAATTTTATAAAAGATCAACACTAAGAATTAGCTTTCCTTAGCCTGTAGGTTGTTTCTGGAGGGGTTGCTATGAATCAGAACTTCAGACAAGTACCTATCAGAAGAGTGGCACAAAAGAAAAAACAGCGAGTTAAGATTACAGAGCATTTCTGCTCTTATTCCTGAAGGATTTTGAAACATAATTTTCTGAATTAGGAGGGCTTCCACTACATGAAACAACAACAAGGTCATACAGAGTTGTACCTTCCTCTCACCCTGAGTCACACACATTATGAAGCACATCTAATTTGTCTCTGAATCTTCTGGAACTTGCTTCCCCTTCTCTTTGATATTTACTCACAGGATCCAAGATCAAGGAAGGCAGGTCAGGTTGTGCAAAACATCCCCTGGAGCAATTACCACACATTGACCACATAAGCCACGGATATCTTAGATCTGAAAATTTAAGCCATACCCGCTCTGGGTCAACACAGACTCCAGCTCTTTTAAAGCAACACTCCCTTTTTCCACAGATTTTCACATCAGACTTTTTAATGCAGCATTGTGCTGCTTGCGACAATGGAGTGCCTGTAGGAATAGCAATAGAAGCTGGCAGCCCATTAAAGACGTTCAGCATGGCACACAGATGACGGTGGAGCCTCACACCAGTGTGACTGTCCTGGCTGGAAGAGCTGCCTTGAGAAAGGAGAGGGAGCTCAGGCCCTGGGCTCTGCTTTTCCTGGTCCCTCCATGCAGCCGACCAACAACAGTGCCAAACAGTACCAGCTCCAACAGTGTTTTTTATGATGTGGGAATGAGACAGCAAGCAACTCATTTAGCACAGACTAAACACCCATTAGATGAGGATGTCTGCCACTAAAAGCTCATACATGTTTGGCGCATGGGCCCAACTGCGAAAGGTTCCCCTAACTCTGTCCTTCTCCTGAGCAGCCTGCATGCGTTGCTCTCCTCATGGTATTATAGTGTGGACCAAAGCTTATTATAAAAACAGAACTCACTGAGGTTAATTTTTGAAAATGAAAAATAAATTCATAAAATTGCTCTGTACATGAGCTTAATACCTTCGTATGAATCCTATTTCTGTGATTCCAGTTTAGTTTTTAGAGTAGAGCAAGTGCAAAACTGCAAAGCAAGTAAAAAACTGCCTCTGCAGGGAGTATGTCATGAACAACATCCACCTAGGAGTGCCTCAGCTTATTTGCAGCTCATCTTCACAGTTTCACCCTAACAGGAAACAGATTTCATGTAGCTGTGAGGAGTAGCAGCTCTGTGACCTCTCCTTTCAGTCTCCAAGGATTCAAGACACGACTGCCACATTGTCTGCAGAACAGTACGAGTCTCTTCTCACGTTGTCAACACATTTCAAGTCTGATCAACTGCAAGTTTCTTTCCTGAAGAGGATTTGCTTTAGTCTAGATAATTTTCTCCTATACAAATAAAAACCAAGTAAAGCTATTATGTCACCAGCTCCTTTTAACAGGAAGCACAAAAGCTAAACAAAACTGAATGCCTTCATTTTGGACTAGCATTTCCCTGTATTTATTAATGCCTGTATACCTCCAAAATCACTAGGGTGACCACATTTCAACTGAAGGAAGATCTCAAACACGCTCAGATTCTCAAGTGTGTGTAGATCCGACATGCTGGAGCCCCATTATGGAAACATCATGCCATAAATCAGGAATCAGCTGTCAACAGTATAGTGCGTCACCTACATTAAGGGATTTCCAAGATGTAAGAAGAATATAACTACTTGAACTGAAAACAAGAATAATATAAAATAATGTAACACAATGCAAGGAATAGAGCAGATACTTAAAAAAGGAACAAGTTTCTCAAATGTGAATTCCAAGGTCAGTTCCCAGCTTTCAGATACTTTTAACCATTCATGAGAAGCCCATCGTCATCGCAGTTACATGCATTCAACCCCAGTTAGGTTGAACAAAAGTGGCAAGAACCGGATGAGCTAACAAGTGCCTCCACCCTCAGAAAACTCCCTTCTATCATTAAGATTCCATTCACAGCAGTTGTGAAGTCTTTTTCACTAAAGCAGCATGTAATAGAGATTACCACATGATCCTTATGCAAATATCAGACGTATTCATTATAGTAACAACTACATGATTTTGTCTCTCAGCCATGTGCAATATTTGTCTCTGGTGTGCAAGGAGAGCAGCCCTAAGATGTGAGCTTCGAATAGCTGGGGGGAGAAAACCTTCGTCTCAGGTACTTGAGGACGTAGAGGGGAAGACAGCTCACCAGAGTGATGACTGTGACTTTCCACAAGAACGATAAAGTTGCAATGAAGTAAACATCTGTAAAAAGAAAAGAGCACAAAGTCAAGGAAGATGGGAAGTACATCCTGGGAACAGGTTATAAAACCTCAGAATCTTTGCAAAGATAGTTGAAGCACTGTTCAAAATAAAGCTGGTATACTCATATGCAAGGGATGCAGATCTAGCCCACTGCGAAGTTATCCTCAGTGTCTTCAGTGTTAGCAAAGAGCTTTACGGAAGAAGCAGTGACATCTTGTGGCTCCTACATGAACACTGGAAGAAACCCTATGGATCTGGTATTTGCAACTAGTCAGCTACTGGGGGAAGCTGGAATTTGTCTCTATTTCAGGCAACTAAAAAACCTCCACCAACCAATAGCTGAACCCAAAAGAGAGAAGCCCCAATGAAGAAGATAAAGTAAGTTTTAGGAGGCAGCTCCTTCACCCAGTTAAAAGATGAGATCTTTCAAACCAACAACACAGGCTTCAACCTGTAGTCCCAAGTTCAGTTCCCTCAGAGAACTAAAGAGTACTGTTGTGTATGACAGCTGGTATGTGGTGGAGCATCTGAAAACACAGATGACATTCACTGGGCACATATACTCTACTGACCACCCTTACCTCCTCTAGCATTTTGCTGTGAGAAGAAACCATAAAATGCCTTTAAAGTGCATTTAAATAATGCAGCTTATTCAGGTCCAAAATACTGTCATTGTAATTATCTCTGGTTTCATAATCAGCCTTTAAGCTCAATTTAACTCCTTACAGCCCTGTTACCACTCAGGTTATAAAGTAACTGATTAGAGAAAAGGCATTTAACCTTACCAATAAACTCATGTAGGAATACCAGAGAAGCTATGTAGCAGGAGAGACTAAGCAGCTCAGCCACTATCATGAGCCAGTGCCACGTCTGGATCGTCAATGCCACCATCAATAACTCAGTGAGAATCAAGGAAGTGAAGGAAATGGCAACAATATGGACAAATTCAGATTCAAAGAGGAGGAGTGCTCCATACATGATGATGCTGCCTGCAAGGGAATGGAACATTTGGGTATTTTATTCAAACACCAGTTTAAGCTCTACAGCCCTCTGTAAAACCCTTAGGTCTTGGAAAGGCTGAAACATAGACATATCTTGAGACTGTTTTTCATGAAACCTGATTAATGCAATGACAACAAATCAGTTACTATTTAGGAGACAGAACTGATGAGAAGACAGGGAAAAGTTACAGCAGAGGTAACTGAGACTTTTATAACAGTCTATCATATTCACAGACACACTGAAATAGGAAATTAATAAACACTTATTTTGGCAGCTGCTGATTTCTAACATCCCAAAACTCTATCTTTCTCCCAGAAAAGCAGTTGGTCACTACTCAGAAGCTAAAAGATATTAAATACTTCTTAAACCTACTGCACTGCCTCAGTGCCCAGATGGAAGCAAGGTGTTGAAAAGCTCAGTGGATGCAAGTTAGCCTCTCTTTGCACTACTCTGGCCAAGATCTCTCCCCTTTACACTTCCCCCTAAAAGGAGTACATATTAAAGCACTGTTAATGATGCATTGTTTCGTGCTCCTATTCTGGCTGGCCAGGGAATGCTCACAATGCTCCGCACAGCCACCTGCACAAATAACTCATGTTAGCAGCATGACTAATCCGCACCAACATCCATCACACTAGGCTCGTTTCAGAAGGGAAAACCTGCAAGTGACCAGAGCTTGAGCCACAAAGTTCAAATCCAGCTGTGAACTTTCCAAAGTTTAGGACTGCTCAAGTTTTTGGTCAGGCTCATCTCTGCTAGCAACTAGCCCAATTGGTTGGCCTGCTGTTTTCTAGTTATTTAGAACATCAGAAGTGAAGTCACTTTAACCAAATATTGTAACCAGATAGTGGTCTCAGCTCTAGAAGAAATCTTTCCCTCAATGCATCACCCTCTGGCTTTAGCTTTCCACCACTTGTGAGTTTTCTATAAATGCCTTGGCTTTGCCGTCATATTTATACAGCACCAGAAGACCATTATCCCTGTTGTAGGGTTCTACCACATTAGGTTTCAGAAAATAATGTTAACAGAGGTTTCATATTCTTGGATTTGCTCCCTACTGAGGATGATTGTACCCATTAAATCAGTAAGAATTATCTGCTTATTTTGGCACATTTATTCTGACTCTTTTTCATAAAGAAGTTTTGGAAAACAAGAAATATTGTCACAGAATCATATCACCACTTTAGCTTTATAGCTCCATGTTATTTACATGTTTTCCATAATTCCCTGATTAATACTTATAGGAAGTATTTGACTTTCATGTTACTTGATAAAATGAAGACAAAAGAAAAACCTGCTAGAGCTATTGCCACTTCTATTACACAGGGTTTAGATAAAAATACACAAAGCTACAGATTCTGTACTTTGCTTGCTGACTTAACCTGTATAATATACAGGTTTGCAAACCTTTTCTGAAAGAAAGGAAGAGTCACAGGCTCTACTTTACCGATGGAGCAATTAAAGCACCAAAAGGAACATGCACAGAATTACAAAGGATGGTCCTAATGGGAAGAGGCACAATGCTTTGAACTTCTACACCGCTGCCTATGATAGGGTAGACCAATTGCAGCCAATATTTAGTTTTAGATAATTCCTTCCTTTGGTAATGCTGCCAAGACTTCTGGAGACAAAAATATATATTCATTAACTCAAGGATGAATTGCTAAATTCACTTCATGCCTTACTTCACTTCCTGCAATACAAAGAAATCAGATAGTCTGTACTCATTAAAACATCTGAAGGCACAATCAGATGATTTCTTACCTTGATAGATGCTTATTAAGACCCATATTAAAAAAGTTTTGTATGATAACGGTCGTCCCTGGGGGTGAAAGAAGAAAAAAAAGACAAAGGCCATTGGGATTTTCTTATATGAAGATTCACTTACAGATTAACTCAGCAACTGATAAAAGAGAACCAACCAGCCCTGAGGTACTGTGTCTTTACTCTCCTTTTTCATGATGGATGAAGGAAGCCTGGGACTGTGGAAGCTCACTGCTTACACAGTACAGTACAACCTCGTCCTTACTGCACACACAATTAATTTAATGCCAAGAGTCTTGTGAGTTTAATCACTGTACTATGAAATATAGGATGTGTATACACATATATATGAATATATTAATATTATATTTCTAGACACACACATACAAATCACCATCATCTTGAAGGCAGATAGTTTTTTTTTCTTTTTAAAAAAAGCATCTCCAGCCAACATAGCTGTACCAGCACAAACCCCCCTATGTTTAGACCAGGCCTAAGGATGGTTGGAGAATTAGTGGTTTATGACATAAGAGACAACAGACAAGTGAAACCAGATGGAGACTTATTCAGGCTGTTGGAAAAACAGGCTTTGCTTTTGAGAGTATCTGTTTAACAAAAATCCTTGAGGGAAAGGATCTGTTGAAGACTCAGTCCACCCTTTCCTTCTGTTAAGACGAATGTTGCCAGTCTGCATATCCCAGTTATTCACAAAGTTTTTCAGGATAGAAAAAGAACCTTAAAGAAAACATAAGGAACCTAAGCCAAGATTTACCTTCCCAATATTTCCATGGTAAATATCAAATTGAGTTTTCTTTCTTTAATGAGAAGGACCCAACTTTCATGCTAAAGCTACAAAAATGGCACAGCAACCAAACCTTTAGGTCCCTTCAGATCATCCACGCGACAAATTTCTATTCAAGAAGCTATGTGATAACCTCCTCCTTCCATCAAGTGAGCATATCCCTCCTTCCCATCCCCTTTTCTGGCTCCAGGATAGTGCCAAATCCCCAACAATTTCTCTTTCCCCTTTATTTTGGAACAAATCAGTAATATTAAATCCTTAGAATTTCCCACAGAATGGAAATTCTATTTCCCCAGCCGTTTTCAATAAATTGCATTTCATGTAGCATTCAATAACAAACTGCCAGGAAATCTGGTTGGATCTCTAGATTCAAATTTGCCTTTAAAACAATTTTGCTTGAAAACACATGATAAGGTTCCGTATCTATTGGTAATATATTTGAATTTACACTTTTAAAGAGTTTCAAATCAAGGTGAAGATCTTGCCTTAAACTAAAATAGACAAACAGAAGTCTTCCGCACCTTAAGAAGATCTTTGTAGAGCTCTGGGTACAACATTGCAACTTCAGATTTAACATCCTTGTCCAGGACTAGAGAAAACACTGGAAACATTGTGTAAATTGTGGAGTACCTGGCAAGAAGGTAGAAGACCAGTAAATTATCTAAGGCGTAGATGAGCAAACAGAAATGCAAGTCTTCAGAAAGGAAATACAATACTCTTGAAGTGTCAAATGACATACATGTTACAAAAACTTGCAAATGGGGTTTTGCATGTAGGAAAAACCTGCAGGTTTTACTGAATGGCTTTTGATTAGAAATCCTCATACACACATAATTGGTTCAAGTATTGCAACTGGTGTTTAATGGAGCCAAGGGCAGGCCTGTCCAAACCCCAAAGTTTGCTCTACACTCCAGGCTTGATCCTGTTTGCATCAGAGGAAATGGAGATGAATTTGCTGTTTGTGTTTTTGATTATGTACTCAAAAATGTAAAGTTGTAGGATTACAAGTGTAGTTCCAGTATACCTTAGACAAGAACTCATTCCTTCTGTTGAAAAGTTTGGGCTGTTCCCTACTTCTGATACCATGAGGAGTTGGGCACTGGCTCTTACTGCTGTGCAGGCACCAAAGCACAATGACTGTTCCTCTGCTTTTTAGTAGGATCAAGGCGACAGCTCAAGGAAGATGGCTTGCTTCTCATGTTCTGAACGTGACAAACTGTTCTTGCAGAAAGCTTTCTAGAACTGGCTCAGTGGCTTTGCACAGTGCAGAGGAGTAGAATCACATACGTCATCTAAAGCAATGCTGTGAAACATGCATAGTGGAGATGTGCATGCTCTGTGTATTGATCAGCCCAAACCTATTCACCGTGCACAAGTTTTCCACATCAGTAGTAAAAAGTGAGCTCTTACCCAATGATGAGAAAGCCTTGATAGAGAGGAACTGAAGCAAAGTAAAATACTGATGAGAAAACAGCCTAGAAAATAAAAGAAATCAGGTTTTCAGGTGTCAAGATATTGCAGTAACAGCTTAAAAATATACTCTGTTCAAACTGGAACAAATTTGCAGCAGGCTCTCCAAATTCCTGAAATGAAGACAGAAAAATGTAGTATCAACCCTTTTTATTCCTACACAAACCTTGCATGAAAGTGATGTTTAATAGCAAACACTGGAGAGCTGGACTTGGAAAACTTTTTGTAATGTAACACAAAGAAGCCACTGGCTTGCTCCAGATGTTGTGAAGAACAGGTACATATTTATTTATGACTGGATGATGCCTTCACAACTTAAAAAGAGTGAACACTCACCAATACAAACTCCAGAGTTCACAATGACATTTTTGTCAGAAGTTATGGGTTTGTTTTCTGTTCTTGCTTTCAGCTGCAGAGTAAGCTACACTGCCCCTTGAGCCTGAACCTTTTGTCTCTATGCATCCCTCTCCAACATGTTTATTCCAAAAAGGGGAGCGGGCAGAACCAGCCTTCTCAAAAATATGAAGTATTTTACCCAAAAAGTATGCGGTATTTTTCAGGAATGTATCAGTACTTTCTGGCATGAAAATGCAACTCCCGAAAAGTAATCTCTGTCCTTCATTGTAACCTTCACCCAAGTCACACAGCTAAGAGTGGAATGTGGCTCATAAACTCTTAAAATCTCTTTCAACTCTCCCTGCCAACTGGCAATTGTGTATTTGTTACACTGAGGCTTTGCACACATGAGCAATGCAAATTTTGTTATTAACAAATCTGTTCCCTTTGAAATGGAGAGGAAGAGAATGCCTCCATGCTGCTGCAGTGAGCTGCTGAGTACTTGGGAAGGTTAATTCGAGCTTCAGCAGCCTTTGGAGCATAGCTCCCATGAACACTTCACAGTACATGAGATTCAGCTGTTGGTATCCTCATCAAGGTCTCAGCCAGGTCCTCCTCAGTAAAGAAGGGCTTCAAATTGTGCAACTGAAATTAAAACACACCTGAAAATAACTGCACTTACTCAGCAGAGGCCTAAAGAGTATTGCCCTGTTTCAGATTATCAGTATTTCCCAGCATTACTAAACAACAGTGATGACATGCTGCGTGAAAGCCGTGTTTTCTAAGATAGAATATTGTTTTTCAAATACCAGTAACTTTCTTGCGTGCTTTCAATAAAAGTAACTACCTTAAGTTCTAATCCATTAAAATTTGCAGGAAAATAAATAGTTGCATCCAGAATGAAACATAGAACCTTCACTTTTTGATCTGGCTTTTTCACCTCTCCAGTGGAAAAATCCTCATGACGTTCCATTTACCTGCATTGTACTGATGCACAGGCTCCTGTGGATGACAAACTGACTGAGAGCTGCAGACCGTTTGTAACTGTTCCTTCCATGCACCATTAGTAAACGACCCAGATGTTTAAACTGAGTGATAGAGAAATCAGCTGCAAGTGATGCCTGTTTTCCTTCCTGCGTACAACAGCAAGTAAAAGCATAGAGAGATCATTTCATTATTGGAAACAGAGAAATATCATATTATTTAGTTATTGCTGACACAATTTCCAAGAAAATTTGCAATACATTAGGTGGAGGAGAGTATTACCTCAGCACTTCTGCTTTCCACCATGGCTTATAAGCAGAGAGTAAAAATGAGGAGAATTCCCATTTGAACCCTGGGCTCCAATTCTAAGCAATCCTCTGGATTATGATTCACAATGTGCATGCTAATGTGACACTCATATCAACTCAGTATTGAATGCAAATTTTCAGTCTCAAAAGTTCAATTTTAATGTTTTGGCTCACTCCAAGCAGTCTTTACACTGCCTCCAAATCCAGCCCTGTCACTCCAAGAAGCAATACATGCAGGAACCAGAGCTCTAACCTGGAGTTTGCTTTCTGAACAAATATAAACAGCTTTTAATTGTAAATGTGGAGTAGATGTTATCAGGGTAAATACAACTCAACTCCAGCATTTGGAGCACCTATGTGTAATTAAAAGCTCCAAAACTAACTATGATGGGCAGATACCCTGAATTCGGACAAGAATCAAATAACAAACTTGAACTCTGTTGAGCAGTAGTTTCCTTTGCAGCCAAGTTATTTTTCATGATAAGGCTATGGGTCTGATGATTATTCTTGTGGAAACTTCTCATGTTCATGCACAAATTTCCAAGAGTTACTTGTGACCCAGCTCCTGAATTGCCATGGAAGTCTTATTAAACACGAGGTAATCTCACCTTTCCTTCAACTCCAACACCACAGTCAGCCTCCTGAATCATGCTAACATCATTCCCTCCATCACCTGCAGGTCAGACAAAAGACATCAGTAGTCAAGCAACAAGGGCAACTCGCAAATCCACTAAAGACATCTGCACCAGACTGTCATATTAGAAGAAACATTTAACCCTATCAACGTAAGCAGGATTTTAAACAACAAAAGCAGGATTGTAAATAGAAATAATGAATTTTGAATTTGATATTTCTTACTTTGCCAGATGCTTCAGCAGTGCAAGGGCAGCTGGATGCCAGCCCCCATCCCTTATCGGCTGAAAATGAAGACTTTTGGTTGCCTATCACCAAGCACTTGCATTAACTTAATTTTTAGGAAGTTTAGTTTTGTTTTTAATAGATCCAGAGGTCTGATCACTTTATCTGTCATGTAAGGGCACCTACAAGTAAGCACTTATTGCAAGTACCTACAGTGCTGAAGTAAAGCTCACAAATTAACAATGGCACTTCATCTGTTCAAGTTCAAGCTCTCTTTTGCAAAGGTATCATCCTAAACATTTATGAGCATTTTCTCATTGACGTTTAAATACGCAAAACTTCATCTTCTCAATCATCCCACAAAAAACTGTTTCCTAACACAGCACTTCAGGGTATTATGAGATAACACAGGACTGTTCACTCAAAAGCAGTAGTAGTAAAACCCCCACCCTACATGGTTTCTCCTCCCTAACTAGCCCCTTACCTACTGCACAGGTGAGCTTTCCAGTCCTTTCCTGGAGCAATCGCACAATCTGGGCCTTCTGTGTTGGAGCACATCTGCAGCATACGACGGCAGGGCACTGGCAAGCCAGCTCCATGAACTCATACTCATAATATTTCAGACACACCTAGTTTACAGAGATCAGAAGCATCACCGATGTTTGCGCAAAGAAAGTTTCTTTAAAATAACATAACTCAAATTCAGCCACAGAGATTTGGGGCTGTTCCTGAGCAGCCCAAGGTGTTTGGAGCCTACCTCCAATGAGTCACCAGAAATAACAAGAGCACAGTCGTGCTTCCGGCGGAAAGCGTTCAGCTCGAGATGGGCTTCTCCACGGTTAGTCACCTGGGGAAAAAGATGGCAACTGGGGAACGGTTTGCTTCATTGAGGTGAAAAACCAAACAAACATGTCTCAGAGGGAGCCAAAGCAATATGGATGGGCAGCACATGGAATTATTCAGAGCACAGTCAGATAAACAGAAACTCAGGGGATAGAAAGCTGTGTCAAAAGGATAACAATATTCTGAGTCTACTGCTGAAAAACAGGTGTGATCTCAACACCCCTCCTGCCCCAGGATTTGGGGTCACAAATAAGTCCTGAGGGGTACATGGGTGTTACTCACTAGCCTGAATGTATGGATGTCCTGTGTCCGTGTCACCAAATGTGCGTTCTTGGCTGTACATGTGGCTGTCTCCAACTTATCCCCTGTCAGCATCCACACCTACAATGCAAATATTTAATATCTTAAATACAAAACTTAACAACCACATCTGCAGAACACCTAGAAGTACCACCTGCCAGATCAGGCAATACAAAAGGGTTGTTAGAATACATGTACAAACTATTCTTCTAAAAAGAAAGCCCTATTTTAAAACACACAAGAAAAGTCTCATTGACGAAAGAAAGCAAAGCTTTTAAAGAGGCTGAAACACAGAAGTTACAAACAATGTATAACATTTTTTCCCACCTGCAATATTTCAAGATTCTGCTGATAAACCCACAAAACTCAAGCTGAAGAATGTGTATGCGTGTGCTAATGTGTCCCACCCCAGCTATTTCTCATACACTGAAACAAACAGGCCCTGCTGCAGAAAGATCTCTCGTGGCCCTGCCTGAAATATGGATGATGCAACTGGGGTTAGCTCACTGCTGATGTGTGTGTCTGGAACAGACTCACTTGGTTGTTGCTTTTCTTTTTTTTTTGTTAAATATACACTGCTCCTTTTATTTTGTGCTGGTGAGGGGGGGTGTGTTAGAAAGCAATGTCAGCAGCTATACCCAGCAGCCACAGCCGGTTATAATCTGACAGGAAATTCTCTCAATAGTGTAAATATACCAGAGTTTTGGGGTTGGATTTTTTTGGTTTTCCATAGATGTTTTATTCTTTCAAAACACCACCCAAGAATATTTCATGAAACTTTAAAAAATATATATATTTTATACCTAGCACAAAGAGAAAAACAAACCAAAACAAAGACTCACTTATTTGTTTAATAATCTGAGGTTGGAAAGAGATTTGATCTCAACAAGATGGTCCCTGTAATGAATTACAAGACCGCCTTTCGTCTTGATTTACTTCTTGCATGCAACAGCCTAATGAACATACCATTGCAAGGAGTGCTCTGAAGTGCCGGCCTGGCTGTGTGATGACACAGTCCACACCCTGACACTGACTCCAGCCAAGGTGAAGAGAAAAAAGTGAAAACAGCTTTGGAATAACTGGCCAGGGCTATGCTGCAGGGGGAAAAAGCCACAGTGCAGCTAAGGAGCAGTGTGATTCCACTCGTCTCACTTCTCTGCTCAAGGCCTTGCTTTTTACAGCAATGGTTCCAAACAGAAAAAACTTTTGGAAGCTTGACCCAAGCCTTGAATTCCACTTGCTACCTAAATCCCAAACACACTGCTCTGCTTTGGATTCACAGCATGGCTCAAGACTTTTGCTCCCATCCACTGCTGCTTACAGCAGAGAAACCACAACCAGATCCTTTCACCTACTTTTTTCACCCAAATCGGAATATTTACTCCATTTATATTTCTTTTTAACTCCTTTTTGCAAGTTTGGGAGCTGAATGACAAGTTTTCCGAGATGGGAACTAACAGCACCAGTGGTTCCCCCAGCGCTGCGCACAGCTCCGGCCGTAGCTGCCTGAACCTTACATGCCCAAGCCCAGGAAAGCAGGAAAAGTCAGCCCGGGTCCCGATTCTCGCGGCTCACACCCCCTCTAGTGGCTGCTAAAAAGTTCTATATGCACAGCTTCAACCCCCGCACAGGAGATGGTGCACCAGGGACCTAACACACCCAAACCAAGCTCGTTTCATACAACATCTGAAACAAACAATTGCCCAAAAGTCTCTGCCTACACACTCGACTTCTCTGCAGATGGAGCCAGAGCATGTTACGGGAAGATACTCTGTTTTCAGCTGGAACAGAGTTAGCTTTCTTCCTAGTAGCTGGTGCAGTGCTGTGCTTTGGCTTTACCCTGAGAAAAATGCTGATAACACACCAATGTTTTAGTGGTTGCTAAGTAGCACTTGCCCTGATCAAGGACTTTTCAGTTTCCCATGCTCTGCCAGTGAGCAGCACAAGAAGCCATAGGGAGCACAGCCAGGACCTGAACTAGCCAAAGGGATATTCCATACCGCAAAACATTATGCTCAGTATATAAAGTGGGGGGAGTTAGCCAGGAGGGGCTGATCACTGCTCAGGGACTGGCTGGGCATCAGTCAATGGGTGGTGAGCAATTGTATTGCACATCACTTGTGTTTTCTCAATTTCCATTTCTCTTTTTTTGTTGTTCCCTGTTATTATAATCAATATTGTTATTATTTCTATTATCAAGATATTTTACTTTACTTCAATTATTAAACTGTTCTTATCTCAACATGTGGGTTTTACATTCCTTTGATTCTCCTCCCCATCCTGCCCAGGGAGGGGAAAAGGGGAGAGTGAGCAAGTGGCTGCGTAGTCCTTAGTTACCAGCGGGGTTTAAACAACATCAGAAGAAAAGCTCAAAAGGTGACATGCTTTCATGTGTTCAGTTAAAATTTACTGTTTCCAGCATGTTCTGTTCCCAAAGTGATGTTTAAAATGCATTGGCCAGCCCCACTGTTCCCACTTACATATTAAACCTGGTGAAACATGCAGATTGACAGGGCCTCCACACTGGCATAACTCATTGGCTGTAGGACAGTGCCACATACTCCAGAGGATCTAAGTGTTCCAGCTAGAAGTAACACTAGGTTGCACAGACCTTAATGCCAGCATTCCTCAGTGTCTCCAGAGTGGGTCTGACATCCGCCTGCAGCTGATCCTCCACGCCAGTGAGACACAGCAGCTCCATCTCCATTTCCAGGCTCTCAATGACTGTGGCTACCTTCAAGGAGCGGTCATGCACACTTAGCTTCGCCTGGACGTATCGTGCCTGAGGACAGAGCAGACACAACCACTCACACAACCAGCCTGCAGGTTAACCAGTTAACCTGCTGTTAATGCTCATTCAGGGATGCCACCTGTAATGGCTGGTGAACACGAGGTGTGTATTACAGACTAAGGAAATTATTTCAGAAAGTTTCTGTCATTTCGTCCCTGTCCTGTTACAGCTGGGCAGCACAGTGCACATCACATCCATGTGCACACCAATGCACAGCAGCTGCTGAAGTGGCATCTACAGAAACCCTGTAAGCAACTCCATTGTACCACAGGTCTAACCATGGTTTTCACAACTAACACGTCTACAAACAATGGCAATGGAGAATCCTAAGCATTTCCACTATCTCCTCTCTGCATTTAACAGTTCTGCTTCACATTTTATCTGTCTGGGGTAAGCAACATAGTGCTGTGTGTAGAGATCCATCTAATAAAACTCACGTGTGAAGCCTCTGTTTCCATGAAGCTCAGCTGGGTTATATTGTGGTTGTTTGTGGTTTCCATGGATGTCAGAATGCAACAATGAAAACTGAAAGCCATCACGTTTCCCCACACAAACACAACTTGTCTAACAAATGATGAAGATTTGCAGTATTTATTACTGCAAAAGATTATAAGGCAGGATTCAGGAACTGGTTTGGAGGGTCCTGGCTGGGATCCAGTTTCATACATATCACTTAAAAAGCAACTTTGGCACTGAAGGATGAGAATGCTAGCAGGAGGGAGATGAGAGGCAGCATTATCACCAGAGGTCTGTCAGAATCACTTCAGTGATTGTTTGTTTAAAACCAAAGAAAAGTAAACAAACAAAAACTTACTTCAAAGTCTTGATACTGCTCTTCCGTCAGAGACTTCTTGGCTACAACAAGAACCCTCAGGCCTTCCCGAGCCATGTTACCACACTGGAAAAGAAATATCACATTGTAAACCGTAACCTCCACCACAAGTAAGATGATTTATGCACAGCATAGCAGAGATGGCAATGTAAGATAGCAAGTTAAGAAAATAACCATCCTATTTGAGCAACCCTAGTGAGTCTATAGCATCTGATAAGGTGCATGATAAACCTGAGAGGAAAAAAGGAGACCTGCAATAGTTTGCAATCTATCCTAGTGATCAGAAACAAAAAATGTTCTCTCTGTTGTACCAGTGTGACAAAACCAACCCCACTGATTTCATTTCCTCCATGTGTTAAGTAAATGGACACAAGCCTTTGATTTATAGACTTCACATATTTGGCCATCAACTCTTTAAAATAAGACCAAGGTAATACTATTTCTTCGAACACCAGGGTTTGGAGGTAGGGAGAATCAGTAATGGAAGGTATTGCTATGAACTTTGCATCAGCATTACTACTAACCTGACAGAGATATCCCAGTATAAAGCTGCCCAATGTAGTTTTGAAATTAGACCTTTCAGTCTACAATAAATACAAACACAGGATCAAGCCCAGGACAAATGTGGTGACCTTGAGTGGCAATCCGTTCTGAGCAAAACCCATTTTATCTACAGGACTTTCTGCACTAAGTACGTTGAACTCACCACCTGACTTTTTTGTTACTACTTATATTTTTGGCTGAAGACTAATTCAATGAACTGCAAAGACATCAGTGACCTTGTGACTCACAGATGTTTTAGCAGTTATGAGCACCCTGCCACGCTGGCAAGCTTTGTCATGCACTGCCCTGGAAGGAGAAAAGCACTTGGCATGAGAAACCCTCCATACACCAGGGGAGACAGCTCCATACCTCCTCCTCCAGCCAGTCATTGTACTGCACGATCCCAGCCATCACAACATCAGCCCCCTTCATATAGAATGTGATCTCTCCTGATGATTCATCCTGCAAATAAGAAAACAGAGGAGTCTAAGTTGAGCCATTATTAGCATATTTGGTGTGGCTTCAGCAAGCTAAGTGATGAATTTTGTGCACACCAGTGACAAAAATGCCTGTACTATGTCAGGCTGAAGGTCTATCTGTCTGGGGGCCAAGAGCAGATGCCTATTCAACTGCAATGTGGTTACTCAGAGTGGAAATTAATGGTTTAGACAAGGATGATGAGCTTTTTAATCAGCAACATGACATCTCTACGCAGACATCTCTCAATCCTGATTGTGCGTGCCTTTGGAATAACCTCTGGCCCTCACCTTGAAAATTTATTTCATACTTACCTGATGCAATAAAACAGATGCATGAAGCTTAACAGAGTAAAAACCACTCTAATTTACCACCTCTGTTACATTCTACAGCATAAGCATAATTAAAGTTTACACTTGCCACAGAAAGGTTAGACTGCTGCCTGCCTTACTCGATACAAGTTATTTGTAGGCTGCAAGCAAAGCATATTTACATTACCACAAATTAAAAGATCCCTTCTAACCAGGCAGATATCTAAGGAGGTCACAGCTATTAGTATTACAAGCTAATGGAAACCCTGGCAATTTCCTCAAAGGAGACAAAACAATGAGTAAGGGACAAACTGCTCTGTAAACCAAGATAGCCACCAGGGATAAGAAGTAAATAAACTTAACACAGAAAGACAAAAAGCCCAGGAAGGTCTGGAAATACACAGCTGCAAATGAAGGAGGAAAAATACTTTAAGAAAAAACAGGATTAAAGAGAAGCACAGTGGACACTTTCTTTCTTACACTATTAATATACATGGCAATCTTTTCCACTATTACAGAAAATAGCAGTGAAGGTTCTCATACACTAAACCAATTCCAGTTGGCAGGAAAAAGTTTAACACCCTGTGGCAATGGCAAAACAGTTTATAAACACAGCTTAGAAGAAAAGCAGCAGCTATTGTGGATAAAAAAGCAAAGACAAGAAGCAAGTGTCTTTGCTAGGGAAATTAGGAGTAGCCAAAGATAACAAGCTCCTTTACTGAACATTTTTGCCAAGCTCATAGAGATATTCACAAGGAAGATTCTTATAATTCAGCTTAAGCACAATTTTCAGTGTCCTGAAACACCCAACAAGAAACCTTCATATACTGATACCCCCACATCCCCAAAGCAAAACGCGTGTCAGTCTATCAAAACAACCAGAATCCGCTTAAATAAAACAATACTTTTGGCAGTAGCTAAAGGTAAAGGTTTATCTATTAAATTATTTGATTAAAAAGTGTCTAACAACATCTCTGTAGGAAACTGAATAAAGACTCCACTTCCCATGCTGCAGAACTGGCTTAAGATAGTTTAGATTTTTTGTCCAATATAAATACTGTATCAGCTATCTCCTTGCATTAGTCATTTCCTCTCACAGAGTTCAATAGGAGGTTAGTGCGTTCTCATATTATCGTAAGATCACACTATAAATTTACACAGAGATTTGCCAGTTATATTGTTTTGGAGAGGCATCTTTTTCCACCGTGGTCTGACTTGCCACTGTTCAAAGGCTTCTTTCAATTCCAGATATGACAATAGCACTATCTTTGCTTTACAACAAAGATCATTCCACATGGGTAAGGGAAAAAAATGCAAAGAAAAAGAAGAATGGAAAATATTGTGGTCAAAAAAACAGGCCTTCTTTCAAGTAGATAAGTCAGTAAACAGGAGAGTGAAGAGTGGCTGCTTTGGCAGAAAGAAGACTTCTCAGTACTAAAATAATCAGCTACAGAAATGACAGTTGATAACTAGCAAACATGGAGATATTACGAAAATATCCCAAACAAGACAACATCTGCTACTTGTTTCCAGCATTAACTACTACTTTATTTACTAAAAGTTATGTGTCGAAGGAGATCTTTTTACAGGAGCCAGAGTGGACAGGACCAGCAGGGAGATGGGTGTCTCTGCCAAGGGTTCAGTAACAGCACTGTAGGGGTGGGCACACAAATCACTCACTGAAACTCCATACCCAGACTGTACAGGAAGCCTGGCAGGATGATCCCACTGGCTCCTGCCAGCTGAAAAAGATGCAGTTTACAAGAACGAGCAATAGCCATATGGTTGAGCAGAAAACACTGCCATTTGAATTCTACTCACTACAGTTCTGAGGGCAGTCTCAGTTGGCAGTTCTCCCTCCCTCTCCTTCCTGGTTGCTCACCCTGTCTGTTGTCTTCTGGATATTTCAAGCTACTTTCCTTTGTTTTATTTCTGGTTTTTATATGAGTTTTAAAAGATACAGATTTTTAACCAAGTTTTAAACTATTTCTTAAACATGTTTAGAAGGCACACTTCAGAGGTAAACACCTTGCAAGCTGTGGATCAAAACCAAATGGAGTGCCTATACATGCATACATGTATATTTAATCAAAGAAAAATTTAACTTGACAACTACCTGTTTATAAACCCTTTTCTTTTTCCTTTTTAATAGAGATTAAAACCCTTCTTAAAGTAGTATTTTGGGAGTACACAGGAACATAGCAAAGCCATACCTAGGCACCAAACATCTGCTACTCACAACCTGCTTCTGCACAGGGTACACAAGGAGCTGATCTTAGTGGCTTAGCAGCAACTCAGTGGCCGCAAAATAGACACTCAAATAACAAGCACAACAGAGAGGGGCCAGTGCTTCTATTAACAGTATTTACAGTCAAGATCTGTGTCTGATGTTGCTCCCACTGACCACAAGTGGGAGTTTTGCCGGTTTTGGTAGTATTAATATTCTAAATACAGAAATGTAAAATAGAAATATTTTTCTTCTTAATGAGGAGAATGTAGATAAGGGATAACTTACAATGAATAAGCTTCAAATCAAAGGGGAGGAGGTGGGAAAAGACTCTCTTCCACTTAGAAAACTTCAGAGCATGCACTTCTCTGCTGAGCCTATGAACACAATTTAATGACGTGCACCCTGGCTTCTATGGTCAGCCCATTTCTTACAACTTTGATAAAACAGCATCTCATCTGAAGTTTGCACTTTCAATAAGCAGTGTGGAGGGAGATGGTTTAATCCTCCATCTTTTACTGCTAATGTTTTTATTCTAGGTCTTGAAAAGGTTACCTGAAGTGTCCACATAATTTCCACTATAAATAACCTGAAGAATTGACACTTGATGGATTTAAATGGATATGCACCGTATTCGTTGCAGTTGTCCCACACAGCACAAGATATCTGTGAGAAGACTAACATTGCTGGCTATGTACTTTCAATGGGATTTGGTTGGACTTTGCATTCACAGATTTAACACATTTACGACTTCGCACAAGCTCAGCCTATCAGCCCACTTCAACTAACATTCCTGCCCTTGGGCATGTTTTAATACTCCAAAGCCTGGAACAATTTGAAACACAAATTTGTTCCCTGTACACTGTAGCATGTTGTGTGATCCAGAACTCAAAAGCAGCTCCCTGAACAACAGTAGATTCACATCCAAAATACTCAGGATAACACAAATACAGCCACTTGCACGAGCTTTAACAATGTTCAGTCCACATTAAACACATCTTGTCCTTCATGGGTTTGTGGAAATAATTGCATGCAGCTATTGCAGTTCCATCTTTATCACCAGATCTCTTGTTAACAGCAATACTGAAGTTCTCTAATATTTGTTGGTGTTGAATGCAACCACTGCATTGCTCCATTTTACATCATCCCTTCAAGATGCCCTTCATATCTGACAGTGGCTGTGCTCTCCCAGGCCTCCAAAGAAGCTGAGATTTGTGAAGCTACCAAACATCAGCTGATAAAGCAGCAGACTACATTAATCTGCTGTCAATGAGAGCCATGCATGCAATGCTGATCCTGACTGCTTCTAACTAAAAGCAAAGGCAGCTCCTCCTAGTGCCAATTAAAATACATGAGGCAGAAGATATTTTTACACCCTATTTCCAGACACCCCAAAATAAACATCCAGTTTTACCACAAAGTAAATGAAAGGGGTGGGAGGGGGAAATGGTTACAAACCCACCAATCTTACCTGTTCTTTCTACCCTAACAAACATATGACAAACTTGCACTTCCCAAGAAACGATACAACAAATTATATCTTGCCCTGGATTACAGGTTTCATATTCAGGTTTTAGACTCCTGGAACCACTTATCTATCTGTACTCTCAGTAGAAAAAAACAAGGATGTTTTCATTATCTCCAAAAGAAATATTCAGACTGCTTCACCTTGTTTGCTTTGCAGGCAAATGGAAGTGCTCTACCATAGCTGGGTTTGTTTACCTTGCTAACACAGACTCTCTAGCACTATCTTGAAAACTAATGATGATAATGGATGACTGATCACAACTGTTCTTAATACCCAGACTTTCTTTTTTCTTTTAAAGGATTTCTTTTTCCTGAAAGTCCAATCTTTTATTGTATTTGTATACAGAACCATAAAGTTACACATATGATTTCAACTGGGCATGTATTTAGAGTGCGCAGCCCCTGCAGCTGCTGATAAAGGTACTTGCACAAATGCACCCTTTTACCTTTACTCAGCTATTTTCAAACCCTGCTCATGACACTACAGTCTCAGCACGGCTGCAGGCTCTAGTATATAGCTCAGAAAATGTTCCCTGCAGCTATAAGTGCTTCCTGCTGCCATGCTGTACTTCCGTGAGATCTGAAAGGACTTTCAATGCCTGGCAGAGATCTGGGGAGCACTTCCAGAACACCCACTAATAATAACCAAAAGTTATCTGTTGCTGCATCAGTCAGGATCCCCTCCCTCCTTCCCACTTGCTGCCATCTCCATCACCCCCTGATGTACCACCACAACTGCTTTGGAGACGCAGTGTAAGCTGGACCTGTGAACCTGTTTGAGTTCCTGCTCTTGGCTGACCCTGAGGAAGGGAAAGCACTTGTGACCTGGGTCACCTTGCAGCCCCAGTCTATCATACAGTCCCCCCAGCTCTGCCAGCACAACTGTGGCATCGATAGGACAGATAGGAGCTTTTGGACAGATGAGAAGACAACCTCAGGGACACAGATTGAGGCTTCAAAGCCATTCCCCCTTGTCCTCTCCCTACTTTCCCTTTTAAAAAGTCCCTCTTCCGTTTTCTTCTAGGCCCCTTTAGGTACTGGATGGCTGCTATAATGACTGGAAGGCTGATGCAAGATCGATACATTAAAGATATTCCAGGGCATTACAGCACTTACTACCAAATACAGACAAGGAAAAGGATGTATCACTGAGCAGTGAGATGCCATTCTCTCAAAATAGAGAACTAAGCTACAGCCTGAGCTAGAAAAGACTGCAAAACTCAGACAGGAAGAGCAGCACCCAGGAGAACAAGTGTTTTACAAGTTTCACACTGTGTTAGCAGGAGATTCAGAGACACGAGAGCTTATCCGAAGCCACTTACCCGAACAATTATCCCCATGCGCTTGCTCTCGTAAGTGAAGGGGAAGATCTGGAGGATGGTGAAGTTCAGGATGTGGCCACCCGGTGTCCTCAGCTGCACGGAGGACTGGTCTCTACCCACCAGTGTTAAGCCCACACTCTCAGTCCACTGTACCAGGGCCACCTGAAAGGAGAAGGCCACAGTGAGGGCAGCCAGGCAAGCCATATCTCCCCTGAGGAGCACCAGAGGGGAAGGGGTAGTGGGTGGGGGCCGCAGAGAAGCTCATTAGTCATTATTGGCACTACAGAACAGATCAGTTCATACATGCTCCTATATGGCTCTTTCTAGCAGGCTCTTCCTGAGGTTAGAAGCTTACTACCAGTGGTATTGGAGTTTCGGCAGCCCAGCTCCTGTCTGATTCAGCTCATGGACTATCAGTAGGTGGACAGATCCCTACCTTCGACTACCACATCCCAAAGAGTGACCCTTCAGCCACAGTAGGCACCGGCACCCTTCGCCCAGAGCTGGGGTGCTTGGGCACATCAGGCACATCTCTTTACTTCTTGAACGTGCTATTTCCCAGCTTGCTGTTTATGAAATCAAGAATTCAAACCAGTGCAGTCACCCTGGAATTACAGTATCAAAGCCAGAAACACTAATGCAGAGCACATTAACAATTCATATTTTAAAAAAAGGCAAACAGAATGAGCCCTGTGTTATACTCTGGAAGTAACAGCTCATCAACAGCTTTCAATCTCTGCATTGAAAGACAGCTGAAGGCTGGCTCAGACACCCATTAGCAGAGAATCACTTCTCCCCAAACATTAAAAACACCCCACCAAAATAAAAAACTCAAACCAGACCCCAGAGTGTTCAAGGCACACACCAGTGCTAATTTAAATGAACTTATGGGGTATCACTTTGATTGCAGCTCCTAGAAGTTAAGGACCTACAACACTAAATTCATCACAAGCTTTCACTTAGATTACAACCACTCATGACAGACGACCCAAGCCTTTATTTTGCTTCCCTGACAATTCCAACAGAATCCTCACCTCAGCTGACACATCCATCTAAGATCCAGCCTGCTAAGGTATGGGCGTTTGACTCTAGAAGCTGTCTTGGCAGTAACAGATGGGAGCAGCAGCTGACATGAGCCCATATATCACTGGCCTCCAGAAAGGATCAAGGGATACTTTCTCCAAACAGACATGAAATACTGGATGTATTTTACAGTGACATTTTCAAAGGCATGAGACTGCTGGGCACATGGTTGCTGCTGACTTTAAGGTTTGTTATCCCTTGTGCCTTTCAGATTCTGCCTTTAATGCCTTAAGTGACCACAAATGCCTTAGATGAAAGAGGAATTCATTTTGGGAAATTATACATAAGATACAGATAAAAAAATGGAAGTATTTATAATAAAGACCTTTAAATCAATTTGAATCAATTTTTGGTTTAACATCAGAAAGTTTTTGCAAGCTTATTCTCAAAGATTACAACAAATCAAAGGCTGTTTTAAGATTATCTTTTCCAGAAGTTTCTTCAAGCTATCGTTGGTGCATTAAAGTGTGCAGTCAGATAATCCTCCTAACAGTCTCCTAGAACAGATGGGGCTTGGGTCTCTAATACTTGGTTAATAAATAATTATCAGGAATTTCTCACAGCATGAAGTTACGTGATGCTCTGTGTGCATAGCACTGTTGATTTGCCCATGGTGGTAAGCTGCAAATCTCTGGAGACAGAAATCTCTGCTCCCAGCTCAGCCTGTTAAAGCATCTCCTTTGCTAACTCCACCCCTGACAGAGCCTCATTTAAATTCTATGCCAGGAGGTATTAAAGCCTTGTGCAGAGGAACAAATGGATGAGCTGCACGTCAGAGGTGCTACGTCATGCCCATGACATGCTTCAAACTGTGTTGCACTGAAAAACACCAGTCACTCCCAATAGCCCTGGGACTACAAAAAGATGTATCAACGGAAAGGGATGAATAATGAAAAACATCTCCCTTTTCCATTCTGCGCCTGAGAAGCCATGGGTCTTGTCAACCCCTAATGGCCCTCCAGGTGAACTCCATTCAGCACCAGAGGGGAAGTGAGGCTGACCCCTTTGAAAATGCCACTTCCCAGCCTCTATAGTGCTTAATGAATAATAACTGAGAGAGAAAGTGATATAATTTTGAAGTGTTCCCATCAGATGTACTAAAAGCATTGAAATTACCGTCCCCATTCAACAGGCAGCACAATGGGCCCAAGCTCTGGGAAGTGCTGATGGCTCTTCTGCAGGGTCTGGGCATCCCAAGACAGGGAGCATGTTCCAGCCCAGCTGTGAGACAGAAGAGTTTTGCCCTGTGCCATGCAAACAGATAACCAGAAGTGCTCTCAGTCACAGGAAGAAGAAACATTCAAAATGCAAAAATATGCTTACAGCTTAAACCAAGGAGATTTAAAAGCAGGCTTGAAATCCCCCAAACACCTTCAAGAGAGAAGCCACACTCACTGATGAGGGGAAATGAATAAAGCCTCTAAACATACTCCAGGATTCTGCAGCTTCACCCAAGCCAAGTCAGATACAGATCTGAGCATTACAAAGCAGAGCAGCTACACACTATCCCCCAAACTTTGCTCTTCCTGACAATTGAATTACCCAAGCCACCACTGAAGTGGATATCGACTAATAAATTTCATTCTAAAGAGACAAATTGATCCTTCTGTGCCATGAGTTGCTCTACAAATGTCCCATTTAGGGTTGCCTAGGCAGACAGACAGCAAGCAGAAACCAATTGATCGGTGCACCCTTTCATGTCCTGGCAGCTGCAGTGGGTTGTCAGGGTTAAAGACTGTCCAAGAATCCCAGGCACTCTTATCTCTGATCAGATTATATCTATTTCATTTCCCCTGTTAGTTACTGTATGGCTACAACTGACAACTGGCTTGCAGAGCCCCAAGGCTGTAACTGATATCTGAATAAAGATACTTCAAGACTTCTAAATGGCAGTGTGCACAGGAAACAAATTTAGGAAATCCTGCTTTCTGTTACAGGAAATGAATCCTATGCCAACTGGTAGAAATTACCCTTGCTGTTAAAGTAAAGAGAATACAAGTTTTTGTACTCATTTCATAAACTGACCTTCCCTGCCATGGCAATATTTTATTGATATAGGATTTCAAAGGCTGGCTTTAAGAGGAGTCCAAAGCCATTCCTCTACAGGGAATGCTATTTAACAGCATTGCTCTCTTCTAAAGGACTCAACTTGTGCTGATCCTGCATTTTGTACCATCTGGTATGACATATACAGAGCATGTATAAACGATATTTGTATATCTAAGACCTACAGACAAGATTTCCTCAATGCAGCAAAACATATCTGATTTCTGAACGCACTGTAATTCACCACTTAAGACACCATAAGAAAGGAAAAAAGAATTTAAACAATAAACATGCGTTAGTTATCATGCTATAGTAAAACAAACAAACAATAATCTCTTGGGTATTTGAGACAAACTGCTGCATAAATATTTTAAAGACAGAGCAGTATAAAGCAAAAAGGCAAAGAAAAATAACTGATTTCACTATATATACCACTGCATACACATAAATGAACAGAGGATTTGGGCAAAAATGCTTTAGAAAAAAAATAAAACTAAAACCAAAAAACCCCACTTAAATGGAGATCACAAAAAATACCATCTGGAAATCATTTACAACTCATTTCAATCCAAAGGCAGTTGCTTTCTATAAGCTGTACAGGGGACAGCAACACATGAGAGGAGAAAAGCAGGTAAGCAAAATACTGTCTCAGATTATGTGGTGGGAAAGGACATACATGTACACTGCTCACGAGCTCCAAAGCCATGAAGGAGTAAGCACTTGAAACTTTAGGCACACCAACAGAGGTGGGAGATAATAAAGCAAGGGTGCAGCTTTGTACAGTACAGACAAGAACACACTGAGTGAAATGAATGATCTACTTTGGAAGAAACACTACAGGGAGTATTTTAAACGCACATGGAATGCGGAAGCTAACTGTGTGCCAGTCCTTCAGTAATGCATGCGACAATCTCTAAATCCTCACACAGCTGGACTTTAATGAAAAAATTTATTTCTATGCAAACAATTTCTTGCCTCTAAGAATGAGGAAAGCCAGCTTCTCTTCTGATGTCAAAGGTGGAAAGGTTACTACAGGGGGCAAATCTGTTTTATCTGGGGCAATAGATGGAAGAACCCTTCGAATGAAGTCAAATGGATGATATGATCTCACGCTGTCACTTGGATCCTTATGGGAAGTTTCAAACTTCAGTCTTTCCAATAGCACAGAGCAAGTGTAATTGTACAAATGAATATAAACCGAATTGTTTTACCTTGGTTGCACTAAAGATGTATCCAAAAAGTACAACCAATACAGGAAACCCTATCTTATTCCTCCTGCCTTCATCACAGAAAGAAACAACGCACTAATTAGATTTTCCAAATTTTGTAGAGAGTGGCAAAGAATACTTTAACCCTAAATCCCGTAGTGAATTTGATCTCTCAAGTGTTCAGTAAGTCTCCAGTGAGTCTCTGGAGAGCTGTAAAGTTTATCCCTACTGTACATCTCTGCATAGCCTTGGCTGGACTGGGTGCCCGCAGAGAATTGGCCGGGCCCAGCTTTGTCCTGAGACAAACTCATGCACTTAACTCACTGTGCAGAGACAATCAGGACTCTAGGTCTGTCCTATCTGCATGGGAAGGGATGTGTCCTGGATTAGCAGTGCTACCCAGTGTGATTTACAACCCTTCTTCACTTGGTTCAGAAATTTGAACCTTGAAGATCAGGGACAAGCTGACTTGTAGGAGTGCTCTAACCTGCTCCCACAAATCATTATCCCCCAAATAAGACAAGATTACCTATAATTTAACAAACATTGTCAAAGGGATTCACAGCATTGAACTGTAAAATATATAAGAGACAAAAGGTGCAGAAACACGAGCAAAACTGTGATGCAGATCAGCCAGATCATAGTTGTTATGTAGCTCTGCAGCTTCAGGCAAGGAGGCAGATTTTGCTTAAGTGTTATCAGCTGAGAGGGCACTCGTGGTCTATTAATGGGTTATCAGTGCAATAAATGCATTAAAATATTATCCCCTTCACTAGACAGGAATACTTCCACCAAACAGGTTTTTTTCCAGCGAGAAGCAAGGTTGTATTTATATTATTACACAGCCAAACGGACACTGACCTCATCAGGACTGGAGGCCTGGTACACCCTGCAGGAGTCCTCATAGTGTCTCTCAGCTTCAGCCTGGTCTGTCACCCCGTTGGACTCGTACACCGGTGTCACATTGTGGCACAGTGCAATTGCCTTCACTGCCTCGTGTACTCGGCTGCTCATGGTTTTACGCACCTTGGTGGCCAAGGTAAGCCCCTTCACAGCAGGTGGGTCCTGAGATTGCTTAAAAGGAAAGCAGAATAAAGTCTTACTGCAGGAAGAAAAGAAAAGGAAAAAAGATAATTTAAGTTTTCACTTCAGTGAAGATCATACATGTATCAGCTGCACAGGCTGCTGTCCCCAGCAATGAGACGCACTCTTCATACACCTTAACTCAGAACATTGCTGGGAACACATCCCAGTGTAATGCAACCATTGCTACTGGTAAAGTGCCTCAAAGGATGTTTCTAAGGTTTTGGAACTGTACCCTGTGAAGATGACCCCTTGTTGCAGATCCAAACACCAATTGGCAAGAGACCAGTCAGAAGACTTGGTGAAATCATGTTTAGCTCCATAAAAGACTGGTGACTCTGAAAATCCAGAGTCAATTGCATTTCATGTCCAAGAAAATATAATTGCCACAACCAGGAAACAGATTACTTGTATGGACCTAGAATTAATTACATCCATTTAATTTTTAATACTATTTTTAGTATCAGAATGAGAGCCTTTAGATAATTATACAATTACTAAATTATCCTGGTTGAAGAAGGGACACACAGTGATCTAGTTTCCTGCTCTGTTAACCTTTAGTGTCAAAAGGACAAAAGTTTCACTTCCAGGTCAAAGGCCACAACATGGTAGAAATAAGAGCAAAGAATAAGAACTACAGTTCAAAATTAATCACTGCCGGCAAATGCTTCTCATTATAGGGAATCTCGCTTGGTAATTATAAACGTTTTATGAGACATAACCTTTACCAGTGTAATTCCACATGCTATTTTCCATGCTCTAGTGATTATGACACATAAGAGCTGAAAATTTAATATTACTGGTTATCAGCACTTTTTGCAACAGGCAAACAACAGCAAACCTTCAGCTGAGGTGCACTTAAACTGATACAAAGCACTAGTCACATACTGGACTTGACAGTCACCCAAACGTTCTTGACAAATATTGAAAAGTCTGGCAAATAATTAACAAGTAGTCAAGTTTTCTCTGGAGAGAGTAAAAAATGAGAGTAAATAGATCTGAAAACTGTTTTTTGTTGCTGTTTAAGTACAGTTCAGTCATTTAAGGATCTCAACAACAAGAGAATAACCAGATGCTAAGAAGGCTGTGAAAACAGAGGGGGAAGGAGAGAGGAATAGCAAGAGGAGTTGCAAGTTACCTGAAACATATGACAGTGAAAAAGATAATTACTCAAAATACCAGGTATTTTATCAACTATCATATGCTTAGTTAAAAGCACATTGCAGCCTGACATCCTGCCCAGGAAAGAGCTATGCCACCAAACAGATCACCAAGGTCAAGGAAACCTGCTGTGAGTCTTTACCATGGCAAACGAAAGCCAAAAAGAAGAATCCCATTTACAGTAGGAGGTACCTTTTTTCAGGCAAGAATGCTGGCTTCATGTTTCACTTCATGGGGGGTATAGAAAGTGTACTTGAGTCTAAAATCTCTAAAGCAGAGCAAATCAATGTGATGTGAAAAACCTGCTTCACTTATTGGGTGTGCATCATGAAGGCACAGGCACTTCAAAAACTACATCTGCAGTTTCTATAAGAATGAAGCTATTCCACAACTCTTGAGAAATGAAAACGCTTCACATATGACATGGGAGTAGCAACTCATTACTAATGTCTGCAGATTGCATCCCTGGAATCACATTTTACAACAGAAAAAAACAAAAATCTAATAGTAAGTCACAAGATAAATGTTTCTATCTGAACTTGAGAGAATGGTTAACAGAACACAGAAAATAATGCTTCCATGATTACATTATTAGTGACAATTCTTACATCTTTTGTAAGTACCACACAGAGAGGCAGCTAGAACATCAGTTGCTGGCAGCTGAATTTTTTTCGTCAAGGCAGTTAACAGTCTTAAGTAAATCTCATCCCTTGTTTTATGAAGGAAGAACATGCATATGAAGTTTTGATTGTCTATTGTAACATGCTAAGGAATACCGTTTGCAGACTCAGACAAGTCACATGGCATTACCTGGTTATCACAAAAAAACTCAAATTAAGAATAGAGATGAAGGCTTTGTAGATGCTGGCTCATCTGTGATACTGGAAGAGGAATGCAAGGGAGAGACTTCCCGAAACAGGATTTTCCTGTTCTGTGCTTTACATGTTTACTTTGCTGCCTTGTTTAGGCACAGACAGTTCTCAAAGCAGATGTCAGCTATGCACCACAGAAGATCATTAGTGTATTAGTGAAAGAATTCCACTTCTACCATTTTCTTAAACCACTGAGCTTAAAGCAGTGACACAGATAACACTATTCTACTGTTCACTGTTACTGCTTACTGAGTCTTTCAGATTTTTCCAAAAAGTATTAGCTAATAAGCAGGTCCATGCCATATTAACTCACCATTAGACCAGTGACCTAATGGTGGTCACTGGTCTCTTTAGTGAACAAAGAGTTAAGCAATGCAATTTAATTCTACCTGTGTATATATACTGAATATGTGGCTCTGCACTTCATCCATGGAGTCCAGGCCGTAAGCTACTGTTCCCAGGTGAAGTCGCTTGAAGACCATCTCGTTCTGTGTAAGAGTTCCTGCAATGGAAGCAGCACCAGGCATGGAGTGAGAAACAACACACCAATTCCACAGCGGACATTCTCATCTTTGCTGCACCCCAAATTCAAGAGAAACTAGGCGAAAAGCTCAATCAGTCACTGCACCAGGCTTTCAGCAAAGGTTGAGGCCACCAAGAAGGACGATATTAACAAGCTTGAGGGCTGATTCTCCCTAGAAGCAGTGGTGCACATCACTGCAGCAGTAAATAAGAATGAGATTCACCCCAAACTCAATGCCAGCAGGGGCTGCAAGCATAAGTATGGTTCTGTTGGAACCAAAGACAACTACAAACAGCTTCAATGGACCAGGATTTTATGTCAGACCAAGCTTTTCTTGCAGCAAATAGACGGATGGTACGTTTCTGCTTACACGTGTAAACTATCTTCATCTGGCTTTGAAAACTAACTCTAAAAAGTTGCTTTTATTTGTACCCTGAGCTCTTGGTTTAATAGCACACTTCATGAAATCTTTGAAGTAGCATAATATTTCTATTCTACTTATAATGTGTTCAGAACACAAAAGTGATTTTTTTTTTTTTTCTCCAAAGACTGATTAAATCATATTGTTGAAGTGACAGGAAATGCATATTTCTTCTAGTCCAAAGAAATCTTACATTATACTCTCTGGCCGCCCAAAACCATAACAAAATCCAAACAACAACATACCATGACTCTAAACCTCAGATGAAATACCTGTTTTGTCTGTAAGCAAATAGGATATCCTCCCCAGCTGCTCAGGAATAGTGCTGGACCGAACCACAGTACCAGGGATTTTGGAATCTCTGCGAATCACCCAGCTGTAGACAATCTTCCCCATGTCCAGATTCACACGTAAACTACGCAGGAGGAAGAGGGCAAAAAGAAAAAGGAAATCTATTGGCAGTTAAACTTTGGAAAAAGTCATGGTAAACTGCCTCAGGAAAATGAAAGGACACTTCCTCCATGATGAATCTGAGCTGCCAAAAAATGGTGTCTCTGGAGAATTATATTCAAAGTCAGTGACTGGGTGGCAAATGGGGAGGAGGACTGTGCATTGCTGCAGTGGTACTGCAGTTCAAAAATAGATGATAGAATTGAGAAGAACAGATATCACTTGAGCGGAAGATGGACAGAGACAAGTAAGGACACCACAAACTGACACACAGACAGCAGGTTAAAAATGGAACTGGGAATCAATTCCCAGACCTACACTGACAGTAACAGTCTACTTGTTAATATAGTACAATTAAGTAATAAACTTTCAATCTTCTCTAAAAGGCAATTTGGTCTTATTATGCTACATGCTGTGTAAAAAACACTTTTCCAGTTTTTGCTCTGCTCTTATCAAAGTACCAGGTAGCCCAGACACTGAAAGAAGGGGCCTTAAATTACTAATCCACAGATTGAGTTAGTCAGCTAATGGGGGAATATGCTGAAGGCATTCAGCAGAAACAACAAAGCAATTCCTATGTTTGAACAGTAATTTGGTTTCTGTTTTTAGGTTTGCTTAGTTGTCAAACGGCCCCCGACAGGTTCCCGATCTTTGACAGGTTCCCACCCCCTGACTGTTTTCCAATCAATGGGTTCCAGATCATCAATGGGTTCCCCCCTTCCGATGTTTACGTGTTTGTTCACACCAGAAGCATGGAGGAGGACACAGCGCAGGAAGTATTTTGCTGGGTAGAATTAGGGAACGCTTTACCTAATGGGAATGATGTTTGAGAACAGAAGGAGAAATCTTATGATCTGAAGATACCAGCGGCCGGCAAAGTGCTGAAGGGCCACCATGACAAGTGACACAACCACAAGGGCCCCAAATAGGATCTTGGTAAGACAGTTCACTTCCAAATCAAAAAGACCAATCTAAAGAAATGAGAGAGAAATTTCAAGCACACAAATGAGGATGTTAGCTCAATGTATTCATAAAGGGAATCAACTGGCAAAGAGCCATTCCCCAGAGGCCAACATCTCTTTTAAAATACTACAAACATTTACATTTACAAACAATACTGTTGCCAGCTTCTTAAACAAGACTTCCAGCCTTTGGAAGCAAAGCAATGCATAAAGAGGTATGAGAGGACTCCTACTGCCAAAACCTGCTGACTATACAAACATCCCTGCACCTTGTCTTAGCTTTGCTATAGCAGAAGAATGCAGTAAAATAAGCTTTCCTATTCTAACTTGGACTATTTCATTATAACCATATGAAACTATGGTTTTGCCAATCTTAAAGTGGTAAGAAACATGCATAACAGAGCAAAAATTAAGGAGAAATAGGTTCTGCTATGGTGACTATCTTAAATCACAAGCTGGAAGATATGAATCATTATTCCTGTGAAGTTGTCCCTATAGCATGTACAGCATTTGGAAGGATTTCCTTTAAAATATTACGACTTTCTGACTCTTTTTATGTATCATAAGACTCTCTCCTCACCATACCTTACTTCTTGGGTTTGAAGTGTTCATCACACTGCGCAGTTCCCTTCCAGTGTAGAGGACAACTCCTACAACAGTACCTAAACAAAACAGAGCACGCCTCAGCAGAAGAAAAACAACCTCTATTAGTTTTCACTATAAAAATACTTTTTTGGATCCAAAGGCTTGACAGTTAGGAAGGATTTTTAGCAGGTTAATTTCAGGAGCAACAGCAACCAGAAATTAAAAATGGTACCTAAAATATAAAACCTATGAAAACACAGACTTTGAACAGAAGATACCCTACAAACAGTCAGTAAGTCTCCAATCACACTGCCCATGTGGCTGGAATTGATGCAGCATCACAGACTGCATCAACTAATGTGCATGGCAAGAGAAGTCAACTACTTTACTCTTTCCATTTTCCCTGACCCCCTTTTGATGTCGCTTGTCTTGCTATAAATAGAAGTTGCTAAGGGTGGAGGATTTCTTGGGTTTCCTCCCACCAGCAAGAATCCACTTAGGTGTGGGTAAGTTTGCCTTACATCAGACAGTGGTCTTTCAAAATTATATCACTGCTCTTTACTGGTGAAGGTTGCCACAACCACAGTAAAACCAATTAATTCCAACAGCCTTCAAAGACAGAATTACCTTATTTAAAAATCTACAATTTACTTAGTATTGTCTAATTGCCGCTCACACTGAAAGGCAAATCATACCAACTCCTACCTTGCTGTAACAGATGGAGCTGCTGGGAGCTTACCAGTGTATTTTAATGCTATGTCCTACAGTTGCTAAACAGCTAAGAGCAACAAAGTTCTTCCTTCTCTCAAAGAAACATAATACAGTTTAGTACCACAAATCTGGGTTTCCATCAACTTCTCTTATAGACTTTACAAAAAGACATGAAGAAAAAGCTATCTACCATCAAGAGCTTAAAAGTTGCTATTGCCAAAGTCTAGCTTTTTACTAAAAACTAGAAAATTTTAGAAGTTATTTAAAAGGGAGAAAAACACCATCAAAAAAAGCATTCTTGCAAATACAGTCCTATTTTATACTCTGCTATTCCCCTGCTCCCAAAGTTTCAACAAACTTCAAGTGAATTATTTTTAAATAAGACTGATTCAAAAGAGGTGGTTTCTAATAATACACTGGGAAACATTCCTTTAGGAAAACAAAACAAATCACCGGAGCCAGATGGCAGGTGGTGGTAAGATCATCACAATTCAAATCAGCAGATGGCACAGCTACTCCAAACCAACTGGAAACAGTCAGAATCAGACCCATTCCTACTACAGCAGATGGAGAAAGCCACATACCTCTGCTATGTCTTACTAGCAAAGGCTGACCTAGCGAGATGGCATCACCACAAGTTGACAGCTTTCACTTAAAGAAAAATAATATCCATGTTTTTTTCCAAACTGGAATAACCTATAACATGCTATTTATTATTACCATAGGAGAAACAAAATTGAGTATTGTATTGAACCAGTCAGTCAAAATGAGAGGAAAAACCTGCCAGAGCTAGAAAACAGCTTGAAGGCAGACTGGCATGTATAAAAAGAATGTTTCTAGTTGTTTTATGGCCGTTCAAAACAGACTCAATTGCAGAAAGCATTTGAGATGATGAAAATATTTGCAAGCATTATTCCTATTAACTGAACTCAAAGATGCCTATCTACAAATAACATTGTTCATATTCAGAAGGGAGGATTAGATTCCAGCAGGAAATCCATTTGGGCAGAGAGGAGGTTGTTGCATGCCCTGATACAGACACAAAGACCACACAGGACTTCTACAGCACTGAAGTAGTGATCAGCCAAGGCAGAGAGTGCACTGTGCCCTCCTTTGGGGGGAAGCGCCTGCACCCACTAGTATAATACACTCAGTAGAGTGTAAAGTAGAGGAAGAGTTTTGACAGCATTTCCCTCTGAATTCAGTAGGGCTCTTCACTGTAATACATTCCTATGTTAAACTTGGCCACTGCAGCATAGCATCCACAACAGTTCAAGAGCTGGTACAAATTAAAGCTTTGATACAAGAGGCATGAAAGCATCCCTGGGAAAGGGCACTGTGGGGAGGGGAGCCATACAGCACACAGTCACAAGACAAATGGCTTTCTGCTTCTCTATCTATTTTGTTCAAAAGCAGGATGAGCTGAGACTCATGCACTAAGCAGCCTGATGAGTATCAAAAACTACCAGGCTCCCTACATGTGTCTGCACTCAGACGGGAGGAAGGTAAGGTACCTAATGCATGGCAATTACTAATCTATAAATGGAATTTACTTGGTTAAATTTTATTTGGACCTTGATTAAATTGTATTTGGACAACTAGCTTTTTTTACAATCCCTTGCTCACAGCACTGTGACAACACTGCAATATACTTCAAAGAAAAGTCAGAGCAGGATTAGATAGAAACATACAGGAATACAATTTATTCACTCTTTTCTGCTTTTAACAGAGCAAATCAAAACCTTTTTGGTGCATCAAAAACATCTTCTGAAGTTCAAATTCCTTCCTATTATTATCAATTCTATGTACACCCTGGTACTGCATTGTCAAGTCTCTCCATCGAACAACTCTAATTCCAGAACCATACTACAGAATTTCACCCTCCTCCAATTTGTCCTGCAAAATTTGCAACATGCTGGACAGGAGAGGAACAAGGTTTTTACTCTGACAATCCTCTACAAAGGGGCACTGATTAATCTGAAGCCTTGGGAGCTTATCGCATGTATAAGCCAAAAGTTGTAAAGAACTTATTTTTTTCCTTTTTAAAAGTATGTAAGACAAACTCAATGGAAGCACTTACCTGGAAATCTTTCATGTTAGCTTCTGTTACCAGAATCTATTTAACACCATTTCTGTTACAGATTAGGTTGTCAATGTGGACAGCAATTAAGTGCTATTCTGGTCCTAGATGCTAAAGTGCCCAAAGGCCACTCCAATTCTTTCTCATGTAGGAATGTCCAAGAGGCAATTAGATGTCAGCTCAGCTCCCCAGAGGTGTTAGGACAAGTGGGAAACCTCATTCCAACTGCTAATTTCTCCAACTGACAGAGATTATTATTCCATTACAAAAAGACCTTTAAAAATTGTTAACATATTCCCTTAAAATAGATTTACACTTGCCTCCATCTTACCTGATGCAATCACTGTGCTGGCCCATAGGGTGTTTTCTATGCTTAAACTTTCATTTACCGGAGGGTCACTGTCTTCCTACATCAGGATAAAAGGAAAAACAACAGATCTGTCAGTAATGCAAAAGATCAGTGTATGACAGAGTCACACAGAGGTGTCTGGAGAGGGCTGCTGGGAGAGGACTTTGATAAACCCAAGTAAGTATCTGGTGGGGTTAAAAACATGACTGCTTTCTTTCAGTGGAACAGAAGGACTGGGAAACCAAAACCAAAAAAAAAAAAAAACCCTCCATCTATTAAGGTACCTCTGCTTGCTGAATGTTCCCAGGAATCAAAAATGAGAAAAGGATTTGTCAGCAGCAATCCAGGGACTACAGAAAACCATTCCCTCAAGAAAGCACAACTCCTCCTAGCCACCAAAAGATTAATCCTACACAATTTTACCTTTGCATAAGAAAGGAAATTAATGTCTGCGCAGGCTTTTTTCACAAGAACTGCCTCCCCAAGCCACTCAAACTCCTCTTCCATGCCAGCACTATTAAACAAGATTAAACTGTGCCACATAAGAAGGCCAAAACCTACAATTTTGAACTAAAATACCAGCAAACAACTTCTCTAAAGCTCCAATTTGTTACAAAATGATTTGTCCTTTGAAAACTCCCCAGGGGAAATCCTTGAATCGAGATGCATTTTAAAATTTTCATAATCCCACTGAGAAGAAAACCCAACCTTTTGCCCCAGGAAGCCAATGCAACTTCCCAGCAAGAGAAGAGACTTGTATTTTAATAGTTATACCTCATAGTGGCTCTGAGCTGCTGCCCTCTGAAATAGGGGACAGATACATAACTGAGCTCACATAGCTTGCATGCAATTGAAGGCAAAGACCCAACTGATTCAGAATTAAGACTGCTATTGCTTGACCTAGATAAGATCCTCTGTCTCTCGACAATTAAAGGTCTAACACCTTCAGAGTAAGATCCTCAATTCCAAAACAGCCTACAACATTGTTTCCAAGTCAAAACTTCAATAATTGTATTTTTCTTTCAGATTTGATGGATTTTATGAATGAAAAGGAAAAAAAAAAAGATAAAGGAAGAAACAAAACAAAAACAAGCCACAAACCCCAACAAGGAATGGGAATACACACTTCACTTTCTCCTAAAAAACTGGCATCCTGGTAGCATTCAACAAGCTTGCATAGTGAACACTATATATATGATTTTGAGCACGTCAACAAGACTCACCCTTGTGAAGGTCCCCACGAAGTTATGTATATCAATATTGGGTTCTTCTGCATATACATAGGATCGGATTTGCAGTAGGTCCTATAAAAGCCACGTTTCAGCAGACAGTTAGGCATCCACATTTTAATAATGTTCAAATGCTTCTACCAAAATACTTCGAGCAAGAATTACCATTTATTAAATTAAGATAATCACTAAATCATGCTACGTACTGGAACCCAGCTGCTTAAGAGAACATACAATTGGTGTACCAGCTTCACTGAAAAGTATTTCTTGAACTGATACCTGAGTGACTCCTGAGAGTTACTGAAATGTCAGTGCCCTCATTAACAGAAATTTCAGCCTGAGTACTCAAGACAGCCTAAGATAGTTATTACTTCATAGCAAAGAAGGTCTGGACTAGACTTCCAAGGCAACCAAGGAACACCTTATCACTTGATATTTAGTTCAAGATACCAGTGTCACTAGGGAACAGACCTGTGGTGACAAGACGATACACCAGTTCTTCACAGTGTTTTCCACTGCTGACTCCTACACATGCACAAATTCCATCGGGAAGATGCCTTGCTTCAAAGCCTTTGTATGAAATAATCTTGCACAGATAGAACATCAATAATGAAGGTTCTCTGATTCCCCCTTCTTTTTGCTTTCTTTTTAAAAAAGCCAAACAAAACAGTAATACACATATACTTTAGCAAGAGATTTTGGGAACAGCATGATTGATGGAGATGCTTATTTTAGATCATACAGTAGAACTTCCATGGTGACACTCCCCCTTTCATAAAGGCAAGCAATCAAAACTTAACAGTCTCTGAAGCATTCCATGAAAAGGCATGAACTGTGCCTCTGAACATCCTGCTGTGCAAGGAATGAAATGGAGCATCTGAGAAGTACCACCATGAAGGATGCGTACTCTACAAGACATGCAGTAAGTTACTGCAATGGTTTCTGGAGAGGAAAAAGAAAACAGGAGCATCCTACCATTAGCCACCTTCTGCTGCAAGGTCATTCTCTAGCTGCCAATTCTGGTGGCTACCTGCAGAGCTCTGTGGTGACAGCCATGCAGCACAGAGACACCCAGCTTCACCTTACCTGAAATCTTGCCTGGAGCTTGGGAAGGGCTTGTTAAGCCTTATGTCTGTTGCCAAAGCTAATATTAGTGTAGCATGCACTGAAGCCTGTGCAGAACAATGCTGCCTTAACCCGTTTCTCAAAACAGCCCATTAAGTGAAGCACCCAAACATTTTTCAGGTCAAACAGATACATTTGTTTACCAAGTACAGTGTGTTGTACAAAGGCAGCTTACAGAAGCGGTTGGTAGCCTCTGAGTACAGGTAACAGGCAGCCGCAGTTTCCAGTCTGTCTCACCATCCAGCTGGTCAGTGCGAAGGAAGCAGGACCCTGTGGATTTTCAACAACACCAGTCAGTGCTCTTTCACATCTGTCTCAGGTACATCTATATTAAATGGCTTTATAACTACGACATCCTTCTTTCTTTGCCAACAGTACCCGATTTCAAGTAATATCTGTTAATAACGTAAGATACTCTTGCATCACACATTCACTTCCTTCCACTGGTCCAGAATACAGCAAGACTCTGCACAGTATCTTTAAGACATTTCAAATGTTTTCATTAGTCTGTGTGTTTTCCAGTTCCTCTGATCAAACATTTCCTTATCCCACAATTAACAAAACAAACCTGAAGGGCAAGTAAAATTATTTACATCTAAAATGCAAACTGTTACGCAACCAGATTCATTTACCTTGGATTCAACCACCTACATTTTTTGACAAGCAAAAACGACCAGAGTTTTTGTTTGTTGAGAAGTGATGGCCCATGAAACCATTTGAATTCTCTGCCTCTCTAAGATTTTATTATTATCTATTTCTTTCACATTTCCAGAAGATAATTTTCTCTAAACAACCAGTGAAAGGTTAATGGCTATTTTGACAATTGGTTCCAGATGTTTACCATTCTTCTCTGATGTCCTCAGGAAGATCATGTCAGCAGGGACTCGCTGGTTCTGTTAGGAGAAGAAAAGCCATTATTGTGTATACAGCCCTGCACGCATCTGCAGCCGCCTTCCACAGCCCCACTGTGACAAGCAAAGGGGATATGGAGGAAAAAGAGGATTTCAAACGGGGATATGGAGGAGAAAGAGGATTTCAAACTGAAGCTTGGTATTCATTTTGTTTTGAATCCTAAAATCATTTCCCTGCAGAATTCCAAGTACATAATAACTGGTGCCAGCTCCCACTGACCAGACCAATCAGCTATTAGGTTTACAAAAGCGCTAGTGAGTAATTCTAGAAGCATGAAGACATTTTAAACTAATGCTGGTTTCCTTTCAAGAAGTCCCATGCTAGAAGAAAGCACGTATCTCAAATCTACAGCTACTACTCTCCTCTTTTTTGTACTGAATATTTTCATATTGATGGTTTTAGAGGTCATAGCTGCTTTCAGAGTGTGAAAACAAAAAACAGCGGCTAAAAAAACCCACACATAAACTTGCAGAAAGAAGGAAATATACCCGTATAAGCCACTGTATTTCCCAATACTTGCGCTGTTTACACCCAAAGCAAAATTCAGACCTTGCATTGGTATCAAGTGTTTAACCTGCATCCCACAATCAGAGATAGAACCAGGGAGGCTTTTTGTCTTGATACAGGCTAAGTGGAAAAATTAGGTCATTGGTGCATATCTACAGATTTGCACTCATTTGTAAAGATGACAAGGCTGTATTGGTGGGGGAGCAGAAATCCTGAAAAGATATTAAATATTTTAACTAGTGTTCATTACTTGATGTTCTAAGCATATATAAAACAAACATGACTTCAACATATCTCATTTTCTATGGTCTTGCAGAAAAGTACTTTACGCAGAAACAATACACCTAAAGGCTAACCTTTTCAACAATGATGAGGTCGCCTACTTGTATATTAGCGCTCTTCACCTTCACAGTACCTGCAAAGGAAAGGTATCAGTGCATTAAAGCAGCAGTGTGACAGGGTTTGTGGGTGCTGTGCAGTGCTCTTTACCTTCCCTTCCTCCACCTCACTATTCTGGAGAAAATCAGTAACGTTTCTATTACAAGAATTAAGCAGCACCGCCCTGTAAAGACTCATCAAGCCCATAGCTCCCACTGGATAAAGCACTGGGTCTTAATCTGTGAAAAGGGCTGAAAGCTCTCATCTATCAGCTCCAGATCCCACTCGTGGCTCCAGGAATCCCAGGCCACTCTCTAGCAACCACTCTGAAACAAACCCTAAGTCATACTGCTTAACCCAAGAATTAAAAAACACTTTCAGCGCCAGGCAGAAAACAGAGCAAGCACAGGAAAATTACAGTAGGGAACCATCAACTCCCAACTTCTTTTCCTCAAGTAGCTGAAAATTTAAAGCTCAACACTCAAGCCAAGACCTAGAAGCTGTAAGGTACAATGGCCCGTCTTAAAGAACAGGCTCATTTCCATCCACACCGCAGCTCTTTTATCTTGCTCAGCTCTACCACCTCTCTGTCGCCTCTCAATGGACACAGCCTGAACAAGCCCTGTACAGCACAGGTCCTACAGAAAACACGTAAATATTTATTTCTTTGCAGCTGTCAAACATTTCCCAGTTGCTTTAAAACAGGAGATTAATTTAACAATTGTCTAGTAATTTCAAATCATGGCTTCTCAGAGTAACTAGTGATTTATAATCAGTTAATTTGAACCCTGCCTCTTATGTGTCTGCCTGTTATATTTCAACAAAAGCCTCTTTTAATCTGCTGTGATTTGAGTGGAAGTGGGGGAGGCACGTGAAGCTCACCCCCGCATGGGCAACACCCCTACTGTACCTCGAAATTCATGGGCCAAATGAATTAAAATAACTGGCCAGATAGCAGCTCAGGGGGAAAGGAGAAGGGGGAAGGGAGGGGGGAATAGAAATTAGCACAAAGCACAAAGGTCACTAGGATTTTACTACTGGCAGTCCCTTCATTAGCATCCTTCTCAGGATATGCTTCACTGTTTCTGCTCCAAATTAACAATGAAAGCCATTCTGGGCTCCCAGCAGCCTGCTGCTTTGGTGACACACTGTGTGCTTAACAACATGCTTCATCACTGCTGCTAATAAATGCAGACTTCCTTACATGCTGTAATTATTCCTACAAATTATAAGCAGTCATGGCCCATTTCACAAATATCTCATAGGTCTTCCATGGATTCTAGGTTTTGTCTTGTGAGATTTTTAGTTAGATAAAAAGGTAAACAAAATGAATGCTGCGCTAAAGACATCTCTGCCGGGGCAGGAAGCATACCGGGGATTAAGAGTCCATTACGCAGAGGCTTGAAAAGAAAAGCCGCACTCCAAGAGGATCAAAAAAAGCATCCCTGGCAGTCATCTGTATGGGCTACACAAAGTTAGGTACTATGACACTAAAAGGGTCTGACAGATAACATCTCTTCCTCCCCTTTTAATACGGTTATTCACAAAACAACAAAAAGTACTTTTGAATATTCTCCTGTGTAAAGAAGGGAAAAGGCCGGCATGTGCTCTCCCCACACAGGAACAGCAATTCCTAAACGACTGTGCAAAAAAGCTCTTGGAAGGAGAGGTGGATTTGTTTAACCATGTTTTATGCATTTCCCTTAAAGAGAAAGGATTTATTTGGTGCCTGTCAGTATAGGAAGCACTACTGCAGGGTTCAGGAATAGAAACTTATTTTTGTAGCACATTTCTTAATGATGGAAAAGAAAAATTAACACCTGGGCAAAGCTACAACGTGATGATTTCCTATCATTACTCACATAAAAGGCTTTTTGGATGGTTATTCAGAAAGCAATTATCATCTGGCTTTTAAATATTTCCAATTTGAGAAAAATCAAAGCAGCTGGAGCAGATTTGTCTTGTTTAATAACCATCCCAACCTCAGCTGTTTTAAGGTAAGAGAAAGAGAGGACCTTTCTAACCAATGCACATTTTTATAACTTCTGTATAAATGAGATGCCCTATTTGGGTAGCAAAGCTAATTTTGCTTTTCCAGCCATACTTCTGGCCACTCATGGATGACATCTCTGCAGTATTTACCACACGTCCTGCTAAGAAGGCACAGGACCAGATGTTTCCTTTGACTCAGGACTCTCATAAAGTAGCTTACTTGAATTAGTTTTATTTTGATCTTGGGAATTCTGTAATTCCTTTTTCTGGGGGGAAACTACCTCCTAAACATTAGATGTTCTCATGCATGTTTGAGAAATTAGCTAATAACACAACTGCTTCATTTCCCAGTATTGCTCTGCTAATTAACTATTTTTGGAGTAATAAATTACTGCTTTTATAAATGCACCTAAAGAGCTTCCTCTAAATACACACAGGTTTATTTAGCACTTACAATGCTTCCAGTTTACATTTTCTGAAGTTAATCAGAATACAAGCTGGAAATTAAAACAGTTTTAAAAAGCAACTAGTGTTGATCTCTCATTTGAGAAAAAAATAAACACCTCTGTTCTTAAAATGTGATTGGTATTTGCTTCATTCTTTGCTGTACCCTGACAGTGAAGACAAAAAAGTAAACATAATAGAATGCAAACAGTTTGTTCCAATTTAAATTTGGTCTTTTAAATGATTACAAAATCTGCAGTGTGATGGACGTATCATAATGCAGACTATTTAAATATAACCAGAAGAGATGCCTTTTCCCACCATGTGAACACTGAAGATTTCACAAAAGCTCTGCAGAGCTTCACTAAGGTACAGATCAAAACACTTTATTTGGAATTAAAGATGAAGCCAGAGGTTTGTTAAAACAAATTAAATGCATCTTTAAAACAAAAAAGGTTTGGAAGCGCTGCGCCAAACTTCTGGCTTTCGCAGCCTTATCCTGTATAAACTGTGGAGCAGGACTCAGAGGGCTTGGGAAAATATTGTTTTTATATGGCTGGTAAATGCCAATGATCTGTACCTTAAGTAGCACCCCTCAGTAGGAGGTCTCTTCCCATTTCTTTCTGTGGAGTTTCTCTCTATTATGCAGTGTTGTGCGGGGGGGGGGGCTGCGAGAGAAGAAAAACAAACCAAGAATTTGCAAGTACGGTTCTAGCTTTCTATCAAGCAGAAAGTCAGCACACAGACTTCTGCACACAAGGAGGCTTGTAGGCTTATGAATAGGGGATTGAAATCTGATTATTTTTTATTACAATCCGAACAACTGTCTTGTAAATGCAGAACTTTCCGTTTTAAAAAATGCTTTCCAGAAGTCTGCTGGTTTCATCATTTTGGAACATAAAAGGATCATATCGCTAGAAAAAGAGGCTCAGGGTAGAGGCTTTTTGATGTTACGTGAAATAAAGGAACACAAAAAATACACTTCTGTCTACTCAGCCTCATGCTACCCTCCAAAAACATTAGTCCCCAGAACTCAGCAACTATATTAGAAGAAAGATGCGACCCAAAGAGGATTCTTCCTTTTTCTCTACAAAGCAAGCAGCTCAGCGAACCTTAAAAAGCTTAACAAGAGTACGTGAAAAAAGTTTATGTACAAGAGCAAAAGTGCAAATTCAAACTACCCGCCAGAGGTGGGGACCAGGCTGGTGGGAGTGCTGGAGCTGTTGTGCTCCTGACTGGAGGCAGGAGCTGTGCCCGGCCACTTCAGCCCTGCCTCTGCTCAAGGTACAAGGAACTGCACACAAAGGGGACAAGAGGATCCTCGTTTGGGAAAGCACTTAAATCTCTGCTTACTTCTATCCCTATTCAAAACTTCGTATAAGCAAGTGCTTAAGTCTGCCTGACTTCATTCAGACCTAAGTATGTATTTACATCTGTGGGGTTGCACTGGGAGGCCAGGGTTAAAGATGGGAGAAGCTATTCTCCATTCACCTTCGCTGCAGCTTAGTGCAAATACTCAGGAGAAATAAAAAATAGCTTGGAGAAAGTGCTCTATTAGATCCATTATAGCCAATCTTGAAGACACCAGTGCTCAGTGTCAAGCCTCACCTAATCTCTCTCTCCCAAAGCACTGGCTTTTCGGCTAGGTGAAACTACAGTGAAGTTTGAAAAAAATACATATAGCAACACTTCAGATGGCTTTTGTGCATCTGTGGCCTTCTGTCCCTACTCAGTACAGGGCTATGCCGATATCCTGAAGCAGAAACTGTGCTATTTAACAAAAAAAGAAAAAAGCCTGTAAAAGTCCAAGGCAAAGCCTGGAATTTTATCAGTCACATTGAAAATTAACGGTTAAGATGAGCTGTCCTCAACTTACTCTGATATACTGCTAGAGAGTCTCGCTCCTGTTTCTGCACCAAATTCATATTAAATAAAGTGGCTTAAGACTCGGCTAGTGCCCAGCTGCCAATCCTCCTTGGTTTCTTTCAGAAAATTAGAAAACTTAAAGGACTGGGGGGAGGGAAATCATTCATGGGAAACGTAACAGCAATATGAAAAGAACTAAAGGAGAGGTCAGGCCCCTTATAGATCATTGAATAGAATCCAGAAGGCAACTCTTTTATATCTTTACATAGATCTAGTACACCCCTCTTGGATGAAGCTTTTGTTGGTTGCCAAGCATTTTAAGTGTTGTCGTAAGAACATGTTATTAAAAGGGGATTTAATATTCAGAAACTCAAACTCCCTAGTTTGGAGTTGCCTCATAATTCCCGGCATAGGAAATACATACAGCCTTAAGCAATTATGTTTTAAAAGCAGCCTTATTCCTTAAAGTGTGTTGAAAGCAGCATACTTTTACTACGCCCAGTTCACTGCATCTTAATTCAGGGGTATACATTTTTATAACAAAGAAACTGGAAATGAAAAAAAGAAGTTGCTTCAGTTCATTCCCTTGTTAAAAACAAAGCCCTGGCCTCAACATCATCGTCATGGTTCTAGGAGTAACTTCATAGCAAGGCAGCATTCCATTTTTCAAATGAGAATTTAAATGCCTTTGTTAGGTATGGCACAGCTATGAACAACGGCCAGAGCCAGGGATCAGACACAGCTGAGCCACAGCCTGGGCTCACTCACAAGGGAGGTCTCAAACTCCTCTCAGTTTAAAGAAGGAGCAATATTTAGGAACTCATCAATATTGAGGAACTACAGCAACTGCTGCTAACAGAAGCACAAAAGATGTGATAATGTATCACAGTCTCTTTTAGCAAAGGACTCGCATGACGCAAGTCCCTGTCTTGTACAACACAGAAAAAAAATATGAAATTCAACAGGTACTGCAAGTTCAGTAAGTGATGGAACATGTCATTACATCAAGCAATTCACTTTAACACATGCACTCACAAGCTCCTTCAGTACACAGAGTACTTAACTGTGACTTGTGGTACCTGTGCTCAAAGGGTCCCCAGTCTTAAGACACCAGAACACAGGCAACCTTCATCCTCACTAGTTGAATCTCCCTCTGCACAACCATCACCTGACAGTTTCACAGACCTAGTTTAATTCTTCTAGTAAACTGCTTTTGCAAATTATCTGCCTGTGTGGATCCTCCTCCCTTCTTTAATCATACATTTGCGTTTCCATTAAAGAACTGGTACCTTACCTCTGCCTCGCTTACTGACAGGGCGAGGAAGAAAAAACACAGGGAAGACAGATACACTGTTACCAAAACCAGAAGAAAACAAACAAGCAGAACCCAAACATCATATCACACCTACTATAGCTCCATTCCTGTTTTCTTCCTACTATGCTGACTGCTTTATTTGCCTATCCCTCCCTTCATCTATACAACATTACAGAGGCTTCTCTCACGTCACAGCTTTGCAGGAAGGAAAACACATTTCCCTTCTGGAAACATCCACCTCCACAACCTAGAGCAACTCAGATCCAGTTTCATTTTCTTTGCTGACTCCAATCACCAAGAAGGGACAGTAACTGGGATGATGTTTTGGCCTACGCTGGAGTTAGGAGCAAACAGGTTTTAGAACTATCCCATCAGCAGCTTGGAAGTTCACCCCTGCCTGGTGCTGGCTGCAGTGACCTCCCAGCCTACTGAGCAGTCTCCTGCCCATGTAAAAGCATGGGGCTGCCGCCTCGAAGCTGCCAGGATGATGCTTTGCAGTTATTTGAAGCAATTAACACACACCCGCCTCACATTAGCTGCTCATCTCCGTAGGAAACCCTCTGCAAAACCCAGCATCCACCACACCCTGCCAAGGAACCATCCATGAGAAGCCACGAGGCCCCCCGACGGTGCAGGAGCAGCAGCGTGGCCACAAAGCCACGTGCCTGCGAGCCCACAACCCCCTCCCCATTCCTTGAACTCTGCTTCCCCAACTGTCAGCAGCATTTGATTGAGTTGCAACCCCCGGTGCTGCCGCGGCCGCGCCGGGATGCAGCGGGCACGCTGGAGCCACCGAGCCGACCTCTCGCTGTGAGCTTGCTGTAGATCTGCGAGTTCACTTCCTTGTCGCGCATGTAACATCTGATCTCCTCCGCAGCCTCTCGGATGACAGTAACAGCAAGCACAAATCCCTAAAAGGAGCATGGAGGGGGGAACAGAATGGATGAAAAGGTCAGGGGGAAAAAAAAAAAATCACATCTGCCTCTAATAAGAGCCGTATTAATCAGTACCAATGCCAACAATCTGCATTTCCTTATTCTATCTTCTCTCACTAAATCATTATAGTGATATTATGTGCTGCTGAGTGGAACTCCCAATAGCAAACTGACAGCAGACTTGTTGCTTAAAAAAAAAAGGTTGTTTCTCAGCATTACCACGATCCTCTGCCAGTTACCTCCCCAAGAAAATCTTTGTAAAGTTTCAGAGTGTAAATAACACCCACCTCACTTCACAGGTGAATAACCAAGACTGAGAGGGGTTACACAAAAGTCCAGTGTAACACAGGATCCCTCAAATCTCAATCCACCACAGAGCCATCAAAGTTAGCTCAGCTAACCTGGGAGATTTCTTTGTATAGGAATCTATAGGAACACTTTTTTATATATACAGATACAATGCATGTGTATTCATGCATATGTATACATACACTCAACCTACACAAATAAGCACCCTAAACACATTAATGTGAACTACTCATAGAATAATTACACATTTGCCTAATTAGGGTTTCAGTCCTACTTTTCTGTGGATGTAAGAAGTCATTTCATTCCTCTTGTCATGGAGGACTATATATAAAAAATAAATGAATGCAAAATTCTTCATGGAGCTGGTACTACAAAGCAAGTTTTTCATTACTTTTTACATTATTTCAGGCACTATTTCAGCTCAGGCTCACTGAACGGTTAAAACATTCTTCATTCATTATGGAAGAAAAATGAACCTTTTACAACCTGCACGCTTGAAAACTGCAACCATGTACTGACTGTTAATAAGAAACTTTTTTATTTTAAGAAGGGGGCAGAGTGATGTTAGAAACTGGGGGTTACATGAAAATCACATGAAAATATCTGTAAATACCCACCTATCCAAACAGGAGACTTTGCCAGTGGGTTGTAATTTCCAACTTTATGTAACTTTATTTTTAGAAAGAACAGCCATGCACATGCCTCCAAAAACTGTGTGTATGAGCTCTTAAGCTGGGCCTTGCTGTGGAGCATTGCTAACACTAAGTAACAATTCAAATGCTCACATTTTTAAACAAACAAAAATGCTGACAAATGACCTAAGAACTACTAAGATGGAAGGAGAGCAGTTTCCTTAATTATTAAAACACTGAGGTATACTTCACCTGCAGCTCTCACAACACTATAATAAACCCAAACAGTCCCTAATTCTAGTAGTATGATCTAGATTAATTAATATCAATATTTAAATGCAGTGTAGTAGGTTTCTGCGCTATTTAAACATTAAGACACATGAAGAAACCCAAGGACAGGCAATCATTTCCTTAAAAAATGCTGTATTCAATCCTCTATTTAAAAGCATTGAAAGTAATAGGCCAATAATGCAGTATTTTCAGAGAAGCATTTCACCCCCCAGCATTCAGTACCACAAGCATTGCTTTGCACAGCTGTGGAAGGTATCTTACCCATAATCAACTGATCAAGAAAAGAATGGACATTTCTATTTACAAGTGGCACTTGTGCCTTTAGCTAGAAATTCCTATCTGCTTTCCAAAATAAACCACAAAAGCATCAGTTATTTTCAACTCATGTTTCAGCTGTTTGAAGAGTCTTCAAATAATCACCCCAAAATATTCCCACATGTGCTGACTCACTGTGTCATCTCATATATCATTCCATCCCCAACACTCACATTAGCAGCCAGTAATGAACAAAGACCTTTCTTATCCTGCTTTCTCGCAGCTCATATGCCAAATTCTAATTGCTCACCTGGCAAAAACAAGTCTCAACTGCCTATAGAAAACCCAGAGAGATCCTCTGTGTGCGTGTATACTTTATCTACAGGACAGGATCTTATGAAACTACCAGTAAGAGTCACAGAGCAAATGCAGCATGGCATACACTTGAGGGAGAATTCAGTGCGAACCAGCCTTTAACACAAACAGAATTTTGGCAGAATTTTATCCCAAAGCTTCCCCCTTTGCTTCTTTCCGAATTTTAGCAGGAATTCCACTGTTCTGAAAGTGTAAAAGGCAGGAAAAAAAGCTTCCTTTGCCACTCCTGAGCTCCCTCAATAGAACTACAAATTTTTACCACCACCATTTCTCAAATCAGTGCATAAGTAGTGTCTTGGAAGAGCCCTGTGCTTTTTATTTAAATCAGATTTCAGTTGGGTTTATGTCATTTCTTCAAAGTAAAAAGGATGTCTGTCCTGGGAGATTTTCAAAACTCAGATGAGTTAAACCAACCTAAGTTTAAAGACAGCCTGCTCTGAGCAGACAGTTGGAACAGAGGTCCCTCTGAGCCAAAATTATTCTACAATACTATGAGCTGATGTGCAGCAGTGAAGTTTTTCACACACAAAAAGAAATAACAGCTTTACCATGATAAAATAAAAAATCTAAGTACATATATTTAAGCATTTAAGCTGTTTAACTGGCTCACACAGTGCATTGTGCAGATTTAAAAAGCCCATTCTATGTAACTATTCCTCTTTCTGCACTGGAGTTTCTGCTTCAAAACTGATTATTGTCGATTTCCTTTCATTACAGGTGAAACACATGGCTATCAAAACAACAGGGCAAGTAGTTTTCAGGAAGGAAAGAGTATCTGCACCTTGAGCCAGTGTAAAGACATCTCCATATATTGATTTTTACACGTGGGAGGTTTGTGGTGGTGGGCTTCTCAGTTTTTTCATTTGTTTCTTACAAGGTAGTTAAACTATGGAGGAGCCTGTTGACCCGTCCCAAGGCCACAGGTCAAACTGTTTGACAAAGGGGCATAATTTGCTATCATTGCACATATGGCCACTCATTAAGGTCACTTTTGAAAGGTGCCCTTCGGTCCTTTGCTGCTGTCGCCAGGCTGGTCCAGGCTCCTGTATGCATAGATCACCCAAGGAGGGCGCGATGCCCCATGCAGACCCACCATAAGCACACCCTTGGTTCAGATGCAGCTGTGAACAGCACACACATTGCCAAGGAAAGATATTTGCTTCAGTCTCCATTTGTTTTCTCAAGTTATTCACAAAGCCCTGCTGCTCTTGCAGTCAGTGCCTCCAGTGGTGAGAGCTCTGTGCCCATCAGCACCTCACAAATGAACAAGTTGGGGCAGAGTCCACTCACATCACTGTCAAACCTCCACAAAATAAAGCTTAATTCCAAAACAGCCACCTACAATACAACATATACAGTGTAAGCCTGAAGAAATAAACTAACAAAATTATTTAAGGTGCAAACTTACACCCTACAGAAAGGGCAAAAAACAAGAAATTGTGTCAAACACAAACTTTCTCAAGTAAATAAGCCTTAAATGACCTACCAGAGGAACCCAGTATGTGTAAAGTGCGCCAAGTCTCATTTCAACGACAAATTGAGAGCAGGCCAAAAGCAAGAAATAAAGGTTGAAGAAGTATTTGAACTGGTTGAACAACACCTAGAAAGAAAAAAGAAAAGGGAAGAGAGTAATGATACTCAAAAAGTTATGAATGCTAAACTAACAATCAAAAACATTTTTGTATGCTACTCTAGTGTCTAAATAACTTAAGGCAGTCTTAAAGTAGTCCAGGACAGATCCATGTCTGGTTTGCTGCTGCCCTAAGGCAGCCTTTGCAGGAGGCCCACCAAACACAACCCAAAACAGCTCCAGGTTCTGCGTCTGCCTACTGTAAAACCACTGAAATTAAGGAAAGCTTTGGGGTGGGATAAGGAAAAGCAACTTTCCTCAAACTTACCCCAGGAAGAAATGTAAAAAAGTTGTACTTTTGATTGTTGATAACATTGCGAGGGTATCTCTGGTCTCTCTTCTCTGGATGGCCAAGCCAAACTGTACGAGGCCTCGGGTCTCTCCTTCCACAGCATCTTAAGCACTGACAACACCTATAGAAGGAACATTAATTAATGCGTTCATTTTTAACATAATTCTCTGATACACACACACCCCCCAGACCCTCTCCACCAGCCAGCAGAACAGCTGAGCATCACTTCTTTGTCTGTCACTCACCACCTCTGGTGAGACCAGAGCTTGACTTTCTACCAAATACAGCCACTGGAGATCTGCCTTGCAGTCCACTGTGCTCCGAGCAAACATCTCATGTGGTGTTGGAACTGTTACTACATCTTTGCTTTCAAGAAACCAATGTATGGAGAACCATGGACCAAGGTCATCACTGCACCAAGTCACTGCCAACTGCTGGGAGAGCTTCTACCTCCTGCATATAGAAGAGCTCCAGGAAGCAAGGAGTGTGGAGTACAGGCAGAAAGGTCCCCTTGCACTGATCCTGGATTGCAAGTTTTATGCCAGAAAGCTCCTATTATAAAAGTAGTTGCAGTGCTTTCTGTTCTTTCTTCTGTTTCCTTGTTGAAACTCCCTCAAACAAAAGGGGTCTTTCCATTTACAAACTGAACTTAAACAGGAATGCATATATGCAAAACAATCTCATATGTCCTAAAGAAAAGATGAGAGGGAGACAGACAGAGATGCTTCTCTTCTTTCCTGCAACCCCTGCTTCATAGAAATTTATACCTTTTTAACAGAAGAATTTAATATTTAGATATTTGAATTTTTGCACTTTCAAACAGTCTTGCCAAGGAATAATAACATATAATCTTTTAAAAATTAAACCTTACAAGGAATCTGAAAATGGATGCAAAATTATTACAGATTTTATTTTTACCCAGTATTACAGTCATTAGCAGCATTTATGTTAATGGCAAATTTTATGTTATCTACTAATGAATAACACATTCCCATTCACCAAGGACAAGCAGATCCAGCCACACAGTCTTGGTTCGTTAGTTTAGCTGTAGTCATTTATATTTTCAGTTCGAGATGACCACTGCAGCACCACCATGGAGTTCAGGCAGCCCCAACCAATAGCTGGACCCAGCGCTAAAACCCCAAAGTTTCCAGAGAAATGGCCACAGGAATATAAGTTCACCCTATTTTCAATCAGACTAGTCCAGTATAACCTCTGCTTTCTTTCTCTGTGTTTTTGTCTACTTTGTCAGCAGTATCTTTGTGCCTACTCTTAAATATTGTCATGACACAATTACCCAGTTCAACAATGACCTTTTATATCTTGTAATACCAGTTTCCCCAAAACCCCTTCAAAATAGAATAGGAACACACTGGTATACTGATTATTTACTTTTTCAGTTCAGTCTTACATTAAAGCCATTTATTTAACATCATTTCTGGCCTTTGCTAAAAGTTACATGTGCATTCAGGAAAGCCAAATCAAGTTCACTGAAACTAACACGGTCACTAAAGGATGTTCTCTTCTCTCTGTGGAGATATTTAGTATCTAGGATATGAGGTATGAGCTAAGCTAGCTGTGAGCGCCTGTTCAAACCACCAGCACACACCACCTCACACCAAAGGTCCTTTCTGCAGCACTGGCATAGTCAGTGCCTCCACCAGTCCCCAGGGAAGAAGACAACCACAGTCAATACATAAATCCCAGTAATAGCACGTGGTATTTGAAAATATCCAAGTTAAAAATCTCTTCTGGCACATAGCTGGGTGTCATGCTTAACCAAACTGTACCCGCTGTTTAGGAACCGTTGCATGGCCTACAAACTTCAGGCTAGAGGTTGCTTTTCTCAACCAGAAGATGCCAGGATGAGGAAACATTCTGTAGAAGAACATGAAGGATTAACATGCAGTTTGTTAAGTAATGGTAACACCTGAGAACCAGACTTTCCACAGGTTGCCTGCCACCAGCTCAAGGCAGCTCATGGGGCCTTCGACCTGGCTGCTAAAGCCAGCAAAAACTCAGCCCTCACACAAGATTTAGTGAATAAAACTGTGTACTGCTCAATGTAACAAATACTGACACAAGGCAATGAATCAAACGGAGCAGTTACTTTGCAGGAGATGCAATGACTTATCAGCAATCCCTCTTGTACCTTGAAAAAGCCTCTCTACTCAAGATCGCAGCATTGTACCCTTCCAAATCCCAAAAGAGTTATTTTTCTGTTGTTACTGCTTCTTACTGAAAGCCAATCTCTTCCCAATCCACCTTGTTCCTTTAAAAACACACCTATTGAATTTCATTGACATTTGGGAAAGCCAGTGTCAGCTAGATTGATAACCAAAAGCTTCAGAGCTCTTACAAGCATCTTTCCAGAAACCACTGTTAAGATCTGTTCTTCAATCACAAAAGTTCTATTAAATACATAGCTAACCAAAAGCAGTAACTATTTAAGGAAGTACCCAAAGCATTTGGCCCTTGAAGTAACTGTCTTGACTGAATATATATGCAGCATTTTAACCAGTTTACAACTCACTACACAAAGGCGGTTTCCTACAAAGATACTGGGTTTTATGTTTCATGCCCCACTGGAGGCAAATAAACAGAAAGAGTTTTCAGTTAAGTCAGTTCCTTCTGTACAGGAGAGGAATAGAAATCAACTTTGCTTCCAGAAGTAAAGGTGTCACCATGTGATTCAGCGCTCCATGAGCTCACACAGATGTTAACTTCACAAGGCTGACTTGTAAGATAATTTCTCATACGCTTTTAAAACTAGATATGAAGAGATTTTTGCATAATCAAATTACTTCAACATTATTATACTTCATGAAGAGTGACAGATAAACCCTGAAAAAGTGGATTTTCTCTAGCCTGTACTCAAAGCCAACCTAAACCACAAGCATAGAGATGCCACCCAAACACAGGAGAGAAGGCTTCCTTGCTCAAAGAAGCTTTGAGACTGAAATGCTGACAAGATAGCAGAGAGCTACATTGCACCCACACATTGGTACTAAAGGAATATGAAACCACAAGTTTTGGATGGTGCTGAACAGTCTCTTACCAGCTCTAGTTAAATCAAACTCTCCACTCGAAATCCAGGGTACTCGTAAAATCCCCAATTTCAGTAAATATCCTACCGCTTTCACCTACATGCATTTACCAGTGGCCACGCAGAGGACAGCTTTACCAAAGCCCCTGCAGCTGTCGACTTTGACTTGCAAACTGTTCATTTGCTGAAAAGGAGAAAATTGTGAGAATGCAGGAAAACCTGACAGAAACAAACACAGTGGGTAACGTGAACAGTTCAAAACACTGATACCTATGAACACCTAGAGCAAATTACTGAAATAAAATAACTGGAGATGCTTTACTGTTCAAGAGGCATCTGACGTCCTACAGACTTGCAGCACCACTACTGCCATCTCTGCTTACCTCTATACAGACATTGCCTGTTATTTTGCATTTGTAACATTTCTACGGCAAGGGATTTCCATCTTTGACTAGTCCCATAATTAGCATAAGTACCCTAAATGTAACCCACTCCAAAAACTTACACTTGCCCCTTAAACTATTGCTTTCTGTCAAAAATAAAACCTCCTTTTTGTTAAGAAAACCTAACTCATGGATCTTTCTTCCCCACACAGGTATGTGTAATACCCGGATCTGAAAGGCAGTTACCAACATGAGACACACAGTAAAGTTGGTGTAAAACACTCATATTTAGAAACTCTACTATAGAAGCATGTTTTAGAAGCTCGATACATTTTAATTGCAGTTTTCTTTTGTGTTTGCAGATGAAGACCTAAGACAGTCACTTTCATTCCAAATATTTTTAATGGAAAATACTGAAAATAGTGGTATTTGGAATATAACAGAAATTAGATATGCTCTATAAAAAATTATTTTTCCCTTTTCTTCCATGATAGAGAAAACCACACAAGATTAGACTTGAGTCCATGTCTGAATGACTGTGAATTCAGAATGACCTCTATGATAAGGCTCTAAACACGATGCTTTGCCCAAGGGAGCAAACCTGGTGTCCACACACCCCATTTCATCATCACAACATGCTTCCCAGTTACAGAAGGAGTCAGGCAGTCCCTGTAATCAGACATCTGAAACCAGTTACCTTTGTTTATTTTTTAGGTTGGGCCTCTTCTAGGGATTGTACTCAACAGCAAAAATACCTACCCACCTGTATCATAATATTTGTAATAGGATAAAGCTTGAAGAGGGCACTACTACAATTAAATATATTTTTACTTGTGCTGGGAGGTATTTTTTGTATACAAAGTAAAATACACTAATTTATTTTAATAAGTTCAATGACTTAGCAGTGTTTTTTCTTCATGAATGTGTAAGAAAATGGCAAATAAACCTCACAAAATCATAATATTTTACCTTAAGAAGAATGTGCTCTGCCCATCTGTTTACATACAATTATACTGGGCTTAGGATTTTCTTTTCCTAATTACTATGAATTCACTAGTTTGTGAATGCTAATGCCTAGCTCTGCAAAATTGCTTACACTTGTGTGGTTCTAAATGAGAGGCCAGATCCCAATACTGACAGCACCGACAAAGGCAGGGAAGTAGAAGGCAATAGCACAGAAGTAAAATTACCCCAAATTTAGCACGTTCCAAGCCCTGACCTCTTGTAATGTTCCCAAAGATACTTATTCTGTGAGAATCTTAATTTACAAATGCTGCGTTGCTATAAGGTTTGAGAAACAATCTAAAAATAATGCAGATCCAAGTATAAGCAAGAAGGGACATGGGAGAATCTGCTGTGTGAAAATAACAGTTCTGTGAAATTCCTGCCTGGCTGGAGTCACAGCTTTCGCAACCTCCTGAAATACAGGGAAAGCAAACCGAAAACTTAATTAGGCAAACAAAAGAAAAACTTCCTACCCGGCAAGTTTTTTGAAGGTGATTATCAATGCTCTAGTAAAGAATGTGCAGCATTTTTACTAAGAAATCTCATACATACATAGCATGAGGTTTCTATGCAACGTAAAGGAACCCATTAAAAATACCAAAGGCAACCAACGAACACAATACTACAACCAGCAATAACAGAGTCACAGTTAAAGTGTTGCAACTGGGGAGGTTTATTAGCGCTCAGGAATCCCATTACGTCATTGCTGGAGCCTTCTCCAGAGCCTGTAGTGCTTAGCAAGGAACTTGCTAACCAGTGGCTGGAACTCCGCAAATGATGATGTTTATCCTATATACATTCAAAGATCCCCAAGGAGTTTTATCTTACGAAGACACTTAGTTAACCCCAGCGCCGGCATTTAGCTCTTACCAATCCTGTGACCTGGTTTATCCCTCTTGTCCCACAAACCACATTGCCTGTGCTTTGCTGGGTGGGCATGAAACAGAAGCCCACAGTCCAAATCCTGGGCTACTGACAGTGTTATCACTGAGTGCTAATTGCTCAAGTGACAGCCCATGCTTATTGAAGTAAGCCCAAAAATGATGTTTTGGTAAGAACACACACATTTCCCAAGCACAGAACCACGTGCCCATTCGTATGTTTAGCAACAACCCCAAAGATAATCAACTGCATTAATTTCTATGAGTTTACTTTTTTCAAACTTTTCAATGATGGTTTAAACTTCATTAAGGAAGAATACATTACTAAGCTCATCAGTTCGGCTTTAAAATCCTGTCTATGACATCTGTGACCCTTACAAAGCACTTTACACAAACGGGAGTGGCTGCAAGGGCAGATCCGGTTTCCAGACTAATGGCAGGTTTCATTGATCTACCCGAGGCACATTCAGACAGCACAGCTTCACTACCTGAACTCTTTCTACTTATGAGCTGATGTTGCAACGTGAGTAAATACTGGTCTCTATGGCGGCTTTTATTATGCACCAGGTTGTGTTGGCACAACACATGGTATGACACAGTGAAAGTCCACTGCTCGCTGGCACTGCATGGCTGCTGCGTGCTCACAGAAGCCAAAGAAAAGCTTCCAAAGGTGCCAAGGACTTGTACTGCAGGGAGAGTCAGTCACCTTTAGGGTATGAAGTCCTGGGCTGTGCTGCTAAACATCTGACTTGGGTGCCCACTGCTGGGAGGACAAAACACAATTTGTACCAAGAGCAAAACGTAAAGAAGAGGCAGAAAGATGATTGGTGAACCTAACAGGGAACATTTCAGACAGCCTCCCTTTCCCTTTCTCCCCTGGAATCCTAACCTCAAAAAAAACCAAAACATTCTGACAAATCCATTCAGTTGGGTACCAGAAACAAAGAACTCTGAGCACATACAGAAAGAACACAAATGTGTTTTCAGATTAGTATGGTGCTAATTAAATAAAAAGACCTTTTGTGACTGGGGCTATCAGCTTTAGCCAGTTAACTCACTTGTTCCTTCCCAGAAGAATTTTACAGGCACTGCACAGTTCTGTGATTCTACTGTTCCTTTGGATATCATCCCTATTTTGGGTATCAAGCTAAAGACCTGGACGAGGAGAGAAGGGGCTGTTCATGCCATCACTTTACTTCAAAGTTTTCTGCTCAGGGCAATGTCAGTGTCACTGGGGGAAGTTGGCTGTTTCTGGCAGAAGAGAACTATTACTGTTATTAGGAATAATAAAATACTTTCCATCAGGAATCAGAAGATCTACTACATCCTTGATAGGGAAAGAAAACTCATCTAAAGGAAACCAGCTGAAAGTTTCCATTGCTGCTTAGAGATGCTGACAAAATTAGCATGCACTTTTCAGGAACGGGAATCACAAAGTTACAGAAATGTGAGCAGTTTTCCATAAAAGTTTAGGAGGAATACATATTCCTAAACATTTCTCCTCTGTTTTGCAACTGAAACACTGAAGAACAGTATTGCAACAGCCCCTCAAGTACGGTAAACTAGTAAGTCACTGTACACCATTAACTTCTTAAAATTACTGTCTTACAGAAAGAACATGAAAACTGTATGAAAGCAGCTTCTGTGGGGAAGCTTTTACAACACTGTTATTCACATTTTAAATCATAACATGGAAAAAATAATAAAAAAGCCCAACTCACAAATCCCAAAATAAAGTCACAACTACTCAAAAGCATCTCTTTCAATGTGAAATGCAGCCAAAGCTTTGAGACCTCTAAGTGACATGGCCCTTAAACCCACACAGGGATCTAAATGAACGGGAGGTGCTGAAGAACAGACCTACTGTGTATTTCACTTGGGATTGTACTTGTTTACAAAAAACACATTCTTAGTGATGATGTAATAAAACTAATGGGACAGATTGACTGTCAGATGCTAGATTAACAGGAACTGCAAAGCAGGTTTTATTTATAAATGCAGCACATTTGATGGAGAAGTATTTAAGAGAGCAAATTAAAAATGCTTTCGTAAGCAAAACTAATGGGAAAAAAAAAGTGTCATATTTGTCAAATTTGTGCTGAAGTTCATCTACCTATTTCAGGGGGGTCAGAACTAGATGATCTTAAGGTCCTTTCCAACACTAAACATTCTATGATTCTATCACTCCTACAACAAGCACTCTTCTCCAATGATGTTTTCACGTTTCTCAAAGGCTGTGCTGTTTAAGTTCTGGGTATCTTTAATACACAGACCAACCTTCCACATTTCATTATTTTAAAAGCATATAAAGAATTTTCCAGTGATTAAAAACCAGAGCCACACACAACCACATAGCCTTATTCTGCACCTTCACTTGAACCCAACATCCCCATTTCAGACTTGAGGGTGAGCACTGCCATTCCAGCAGCCCACCCCTGCCCATCCACCAAGAACCGTGGCACAAAGCAGCTTGACTGTGGGAAACCAGCCCAGCTCCACACGTGCCAAGGCACACCCACACACGCAGGAGCAACCATCTTCCTCTGTTGACGTTGAAGTGGTGTTTGCCATTTAAATAGACCCAGAATACACTCACACATACAAGGGGCTGGCTGCACTGTGTTACTGTAAAGCTCCTCCTTCCCTGTTGCATTCCCCATTCTTCCCCCCACATTTCTGGATCAAGGCCTTTTTCCATTGCAGAGGCAACATAAGCACAGCAGTTTGCTGGTTTAAAAAGAACGCCTTGCAGGACTGTGGACTGAGACATACGCTATTTAGGGAAAAACTTGTGTCATGCACTAAACAAGAGCACTTGGGGTGCTTCAGGAACTTGCAGCTCGCTCCCTGGCAGAGCTCAGTCCTTGGGAAGCTCAGACTCACACGCCATCCCACAAGCAGTCCTGTTGCAGTTAATGCTATCCTTCCCTCCTCACTGGGCACATACATCACATAGTGGTTTTCAGAGTGCTGCAAAGTAGTTGGAAGGATATGACTGAATTCAAGGCAGCTTAGCCTTTGATTGCAACAAGGAAGATCCTCATTAAAGTTATGCTCAGGAACAGATAACCATGTCCCACGCTGGTTTATTCAGCACATGGTTTCTCTTCAACACAGATCACAGCTATCTGTACCATCATTCATCTGTGCAAGGATACTGTGTGAGTTCCTCTCTGGCTCCTCTTCAAAGCACAGTACAGGCTGAGGCTGTAATAAAAGCGTTGCTTGGGTGACACCTGCCCTATGTGAGAATTAGGTATTTCTTATTTTTTTGTTAACATAGAAGATTTATATGAAGTCATTGTGTACATGAACATAAATCTGTTTGCCACTCCAGAAGACAACACTGACAAAAATGTCTGTCTGAGAACTTGCCCCCACTGCAGAAACTGGAGTCGGGTACGCTAAAGTGAAGCCATTCAAGGCTTGCTTATCCCTGGGTTTCCATATGTATCAAGGAACCTAACTTAGAAGGCTTCTGTTTGGGTTTTTCTTAGCGTAAATAGAAGAAATAAGGTCTTGATTATGGCTTAGGATTCCCAGGAGCCCATCCTGAATAGAACACCAGGGACCCTGTCTGACTTGCTGGTCAATTTCTTCTTTGGTTTATCATACTGGCTTGGGTTTGCTGGACTTCAGTGCTTTACTATTCACACTATGATTCAATCAAACTACTAACCTACCACAGGCTGGCTACTCATCAGTAAAACAGAAGTTCCAAATATATGATAAGTCTGATCCCCAGAGTTACTGCGCCAAATGGAAACCCCAAATCCACATTATTCAGACTGCCATTGAGAAAAATCCTAAACAATCTTCCTACACAACCTCACGCTGCCAGAATTTCTTGCTAACACTGGAAACATCATCTCTGTGACTGCTAATCAGCTACAGTCCCCAATCAATGAAAGATAGCTGAGGTTAGAGGAGGGCAATTTCTGTTAGACATTACTAACCACTTGTAGTACCCAAGAGTACCCAAGTACTTGGTGGAGATTACAGAGAACTTTGAGAAATTTCTCAAGCCTCCACCTCTTCCTGATCCCTTTCAATCACATCACTAAATTTAATGCCATGGTGGCTGCACCTTGTGCAACTTGCCCAATGATGCATGTGACAGACACTGGGGAATTACTTGCTGCACTACACACACCTCTCAACTCTGTATCAGCTGGCATGGATATTGGTACATCCGTTATAAGAAACAATGCTATTAATAAGAAATATGTCTAATAATGAATAAACTACTTAGAACAATTTCAGGTAGAGGAATCAGAAGCTATCAACCAAACACATAATAAACAAGTACCAATTTCATCTCGCTCTAACAGTCAGGCTTCCCTTGGGTACATTGATTTATTTTACTAGTAGTACTCACCACGTTTTAAAAACCAAATTACCCAGGGGCAAATGAAACACTACAATAACTGATAGCCAGGTAACCTTCTATACCCCTTTGTATACAAACCAACCTGCCTGAACAGAAGTGCAATTTTTTATTTCTTTTTTTTGTAATTATTTAATTTTTTCTTATTTAACTCCCTGCACTAGAATACCAGTATAAATACACATAACCATCTCCTTCAGGACCACATCCCACACTCTGGATATTACACCACACACCAAGGATACTGTATTGCTTTAACTGCTACAGTTAGACAGAGACCTTTGTTTCAGATCTACGACTTCTGGTCCAACGCAGCGAAGGCCGAGCGCCCGCTCCAGCACCAGCCCGGATGCAGGACCGGACTGCGGGCAGGGGCGAGCCAGGCCTCCGGTGACTCCCCGCCCGGTGTTTACTGCCCGGCCCGGCCGCGCTGGCTGCTTCCCAGGCACCGCTTTGTCTGGAGAGCTCCGATGGAGCAGGCGATGAGGACAGCGGCCGATTCTTCCCCACGCAAGGGGCTGCCAAAAGGTCCCTGATGGCCGGCCCCGCTCTGCCCAGACCCGGCGGCAGCAACGCCCGGCAGGATCCTGCCCTCCGCCCGGGCGTGCCACGGCAATGGCGTCAGGAACAACCTGTCAGCGCCTGCCTGCCTCCCCGCACTCCTCCTCCTCTCCCCAGCCTCGGACCGCGGCCGCGCAGCGCAAGCAGACGCGGCTCCCGCCCGCCTCCCGCTGAGCCCCGCGCATCCCGCAAAGACCTCCGAGAGTGCGGACCCCGCCGCCGCCCCGAGGCAGGAGGGAGCGGGGGTCGCACCGCCCGTCCCCCGCAACACAGGCGGCGGCCGTAAGAGAAGCGAGGCCCCAGGCCCGCAGTCAGCGCCTCCCGAAGCAGCTCACCCGCTCCGGTGCTTGCTGTCCATCCGTTTCTTCTGCCGGACCGGCTGCAGCGGGATGTTGTCGGTCATGGCCGCGGCTGCCGGGGCGGAGCGGGGAGGGATGCGCTTTCCAGCAACGCCTCGGCCCGGCCCGCCGCCGTCTGGCGGCTCCGCCGAGGGGGCCGGGCTCGGCGCCGCTGGGTCCCAGCACGCAGGTGCCGCCCCGGCGCGCTCCGCCCCAGGCCCGGTTCGCTTCTGGTCCCCGGCGTCAGTCCGCATCTCCCGGCTCCGCCTGTCTGACCCAGAGCGCCCGATTCAACCTTGCAGAGTCCAGCACCTGCTCGGCGTTTAAGCTAGCGCCCGCCGCCCGCCCCTGGCTCCATTCTGCCCCTTCCCCTCGGTGCCCAGTCTCAATTTCCCACCCGGGTCGTGCCTGGGTTTCACCTCAGGCGAACGGCCGCGCCACATCCCGCGTGTCCTCAGCCTTTTGCAGCCAGAATAGAGGTGCAAGTTAATCCCTCTTCTTTATAGCGTTCTTCCACCTGCGTTACAGGGCTGTGCTTTATGGTGCCGCTGCTTGCACCCTTCTTGCATGGTGACCTTCATCCGCTCCTGGGAACGCACATTTCTGGATCCTAATTCAGATTTCCTCTGAAAATTTAGGTGCAAATTGCTACAGCATTTCTGCTCTGTTTATTACTTCAAGCTCTTCTTTACAATCATAGTAAGCCTTCATTAAAACTAAGTATGCAGATTAGATTCAAAAAGGCACTGGGCTACAGAAGCTGAAATACACACTTGGCTGATGATCTTTGTATTTTATCAGGCGGGGTTCCTGAAAGCTATCACAGTCTGTCCCACCAGTTGCTTTGTATTTCTGTCCCAGCTAAACTCTGCTCAGTGTGGGTTTGACAGCTGTTCTGTCTCCTCCATCCATTCATCTTGCTGCACTCCAGCTCCTCTACTTCCACTCCATTTTCCTCCTGCCATCTCCATATCCTCATGTTCTTCTTTGCCATAAACAAGAAAGCAAAGGAATCCTTTAAGAAAAGGAACTCAGCTCACCTTCAGCCCATGCACCTTTCATTCTGTTGACTTTATTCTTCATTCAAACAGGAAAAACAAAATTCCTAGCAGTAAAGATGTATTTCATAGGAAGAAATAGAGCCAGGTACTGCAATCGTCCTATTCAAATGAATTACGCTTTCCTAGTGCTGCTACCATGAAAAGAATTGGTAAAGACAAATACTGATCTAACACAGCCTTCTTATAATGTGGAATGTTAAACTGCGTCTAGAAAACAGCAAGTAGGAAAGTTTAGCAGCAGTAATAATATCTAGTTAGCCACCAGAAGCTGTGCTGATAGCCTGGTGAAAGCATGGTTAAAGTCAATGGAGAAAACCACCAAGTGGTAGAAAAAAATATCAGTAACAAGGAAAAAAATGTTTCAGATTGTGTAAGTAAGTGAGGCAATCTGCCTGTGTCAGAGCCACAGCTGGCTGATGGGGATCCAGCCACCCCTTTCAAATCACTTCCTCCCATTCACCGCTCTAATGCTTCCCACTCTGTGTGGCTGTGCTCTACATCAGCCCTGCAGAAGGACTGCTTTTACAAAAACCATCTGGCTGGGAGGGGTCCTTTATTTATTTATTTCAGTCAAACCCCATTAGGCACTGATGCCAAGCGTAGCCTGTGAACAGCAGGCAGCATCAGCCACAGCGCTACAGCCTCAGAAGGACATGGGCTTGCACCAGGGGCTTCTTCAGCTGGATTTGCCTCAAGGAGAATCATAACATTGTGTTGGACATTTTCTGTAAACAAAGCCAGTGCCTGCACTGTGCCCTGGGCTGTTGTAAGCAGGTGCCCATGGGTGCTGAAAAGGCTACTGTTTTGGTAAAAGTGGCTCTAGCTGCTCCTCTAGAGCCTTAGCCATGGGCACTGCCCATCTCAGTTTGCTCCCACGACCTGTGCAGCCACACCAGTGAGGGCAAACCTGTTGTAGGCTGTCATTCGTGCCAGCATAGCTTCTTCCTGTTTGAAACCACCAAAATTTACACTGGTGCACCTATACAGATGGAGGAAATGCCCAGTGCAGATAAAGATTGCATGAAATAGTCAAATCTATGCATCCCTCTCAGCATCTTACACTGCAGTCCGGGTCACCACAAAGCCAGAACATATGTTGTATATGGTCAGTTTATCTCTCATCCATTTGCAAACAGTCTGCAAAATTCTTCATTTAACAAGTAACTTGCTTGGAAATATTCACTAAGCAAAGACTCACCATGCCTACTTACACATGCAGCCATATTTAGACCACCTACAACGAGTGTCTTAGCTGTTACAGTTACTCCCTACGGCTGCCTGCAGTCCTGGGCTGCCATATATTGTCCGCCTCCGCAGTCAAGCTAAATGGGTCATGGTTCTACAGAACTAAATACCACAATCACAATGGCCAAGCGCAGGAAATGAGTGGGTAAGCCCAAGTGAAAGTTCAAAATCACCATTTGGTGTAACATACTAGAAAGCAGCATTTACAAAATTGACTGGCTTGGGTAGGGGGTTTTGTTGTTCGTTTTGGTGTTCAGCTGTTCTGGTGGTTTTTAGGATAAGGGATGTTTGTGTATATCTTAAAATGAGTTCAAGGTAATCCTAAATAACAGTACTTTTCCCATGAAAAATGAAGGCTATTAAAAAATGAAAACATGTAAGCAAAGCAGAGTGAGTCACAGCAGAGTTTCTGGGTAGCTCTCTCCTTTCCTGCTCTCGCTCTATTCTAGCTCAGGTTACACTCTAGGTTACAACCAGCACCAAACCTGCAGTTGTCATTCACTTTTTTTCTTCACAGTTGAAGCAGAGTCATCCTGACATTTTGTAATGAGGGCATTTCAGCAACATAATTAACAGTTACACCAGTTTCAGGCACCAGCACTGACAATGTTTAGGCCAGCATTTTCAACACCATTCTAACTAAGGCAGTCTTAGTACACAAACTGTTTGTAGAACTGACATTTAGGCTGTATTTCGATGTAGTAATATGATATTTTAATATCTTACTTCTCACTTGACTGTTCTTATCCACTCATGGGGACAACTGAAGTAAATAAAAATCCCTTCTCCCTCCACAAACATTTCAGCTCACAAAACATATTTCCTCCATTTTCTTCTCATACTCAACTGAAGGTATATTCTTTTAATGAGAGAAAAAATATGACAGAATTCACTTCAAATGATAATTTAATAAAAGGAGCAACTGAAGATCCTAAACAGGATGTTGCACTTGACCAAAACTGTAACACCATTACCACAAAACCACTGGCTTAATGCTGTAACTGGCTGAAATGATAAACTCAGACTCCAGCCTTGAGGCTCAGCCTGTAATTAAAATAAAACTTGTCAAATGTCACTGTCACTTGCTTTGAGGTGGAAGTGGCTCTGGATTTCAAACAACATTCTTCGAAGCACCATGTTTTGGGCCTTGATATCTTTATGTTTCAGACAGAAATAGATGACGTCTCTCCTTTATATGGAGCAGCTAAACTTCCTTCACATTATTTCTACACATTGCTCAACTCTGCCTTCCAAGAACACGGGAGGAAAAGCAGCTGACTCTCATATGGTGACTCTCAATTCCAGTAATCCTAGAAGAGTAAAGGGATGCACAGCCAGGTTTACATTTATCTGTTTAATCAGGGATAATGAACTTGGCAAACAGTGACAGAAATCAAGCGACAGTGATACTGCAGCCTACAGCTTCTGAGGATTGAAACAAACTTTCAAAGCCTCCCTTAGGAGCACTCTGATTTTCTGCCTTGTATCGTAATGCTTTTGATTTTCAGTTAGAAGATCACTTTGAAAGATCGAGACTGGGCTATAGCCCATTGGAATAAAAATCCCTCCTTGACATACTTCTTGCATAGCATTAGCTTTGCTATAAACATCTACACATGATCTCGCCATTCACAGTAGGTATTGCGCTCTCCTGGGTTCCAAGCCTTTGATTTTCTTTCGCCTGTTGAGATGGAATGCCCATAGGAAAACTTCCAGCCTCAGTCTGAGAAGTTAGATTTGTTAAATCAAGTGAAATAAAACCTATTTTGTTTTTTTCTGATGCTACTGCCTTGTTTTTCTGATGCTCAAGTTTTGCAAGAACAGAACTTCAGGCTCACAAAGGAGCCCTGCAAGCTCCAGAATTTACACTGCACAACTGCTAATTAAAAAAAGCTGATTTATTTTCCATGATTTTCAATCATTATCTATGGTTTTGGTTGTTTTTTTTTTTTTTTTTTTTTTTTTTTTTTTTTTCTCTCCCAGGACTTCTTTTGCCCAGAGGATTAAATTAACACTGCAGCAAGCAGAGTTTTATTCTCCTCCCTGCACCCTCCTCCTTTCCCAATGATTTGTCATAGAACCAATTCTGGTTGGCCTCTCCTGAGGCTGTCCTGTAGGGAGAATTTATCAATGCTGTCAGTGTTTTCATCACTGAACATTATAGATTTCATTTCAAACCCAGAAATCATTTGGCAAGTCCAAGGTTGATCCCCATTTTTAATGTGAGGGATAGTACAAAACTACCATGTTGTTGACTGGAATGATTTAGTATCTTTTCCCAGAGCAGGCAGCACAAGCACACTCATTCTGCTTTATTCATTGAATAGCCATGAGTCTCTCATGGTCTGCCATTCAAGTTTGCAAAGGCAAGTCAAAGTTCAATCTGGCAAAGCACAGCCTATAGACACAACTGGCTGCCAGAGTGTGCCTAAGTCAAACCAGACATTTCTACATCCATGAGCCTGTACTATAGCGATTCTCAGTGTTTTGGAAGAGAGCCTTTCTGCCTTATCTTTGTTGCCCTTCTCCCCCACTTCTTATTTCACCTCTGTGTTACAGAGCACTGCCACTGCCTTGTCCCCTCAGCTTTGCATCCTCCTCTCTGCCCATGACACCAGCTTCTCACCTACAGGCAACGCCTTCCAATGTGTTTCACTGACCCTCAAGTACATTCAGGCCTCTAAGCTCCACTGATTAAAGAACATGTAAATAAACTGGATTTTGGGGGTGTGCCAGTTTCCCACTGAAACAATGGACGGTGGTTTTGACAATGCACTTGCAAATTGCACTTATTACCTATTCAGCACAATATGCTATAAATTTACTTCCATTTTAGTTTGCTACTAAATAAATGCTGCTTGTTTATGCATAGGACTCCAGTGTTTCTGCCTGATGAACACTGTAGAAGGTCATAATAATAACATCCTGTTTGACTTTTTATATGCTGGAAGTTTAATTACATTTTGGAACTACACTGGATTTTGCTCACTTTGTAAACAAGGAAATATGAGTATCAAATTATAGATAATTCTGACATCTAAGGAGATGGCTCAGACTATAGGTGTGTAACTCATTGCACAAAATGTTTATGATTCCAGGGGCAACTGAAGTTGTGACATTTTTCTTTGTCCTGGTCATTATCTGATTTCATAAGTGCATGTTTTACAAATAGCAGGGTACATCTTCCTTGTCTGAAAATGTAGCCCATTACACATGGTGCTTTGTGTTCTGTTCCAGAGCTGTGTGTGCAGCTGCAGCATTCATAAGGAAGACAGCAGGCAGGAGCAGGGATTCGGTTGCTAAGGGCTTAAAACCTTGCAGTCCTGCAGTAGCTGTACAGCAGGCAGCCTTGTACTTGGTGTTATTTCCCCATGCTACTGACTCATTCCCACAAATGACAAGGGAAGAAGTGAGTTTGGCGCGATGAAACGTCACTGTTATCCCTTTTCTCAAGGCAGTACTGAAAACAGGGTCAGACTGTGACATTCAGTCCCTCAAAATAAGAGCAAACGTGCCAAAGCTGCCCATTCCCAGGGCTTAGCAGTTGCACACACATGGTCATTGCTTTTTAGTAAGAGAAGCAAAAACATGAGCTGAGATGCTGAAGCAGGAATCATTAACAATATGGTATCATTATACATGTGCCCTGAGCCTACACAATGTGCATTCATCTTTTAAATTTATCCTTTAAATGTCTGAACTCAGACAAGACTACTGCAATTAATTGGCAAGTTAAACACTACCAGATTAGAATGCACTGTTAACACCTGCATCTCTGATCTGCACGGATGGCTTTGATATTATTTTCTCTTTTGACAAGTGGGCGATAGCGGATATCCTTTAAGCCTATATTTAATGAAGCCCTCCATAAATCCATCAACACTTGCTAAGGGAAACTACAATAAAGCTCATACTGCCATAGGCTCTTACTGAGAGAACATTTGGCATTCTCATAATGAAGTTTCAGAGCAGATACTTCTCACACTGATCTGAGGAAGTGCAGTATTTGTACAGGATCTTTTTCTTCCTCGCACAATTATGTATTGCAAATCAAGAAGAAAACAACCTTTCAGTACCTAATTTTCCAAGCAATAATAGCCAAACTCATTAATATAGGACAGCCGTCAAACATAGGAAATTCAGAAAGAAAAAGGTGCTGTTTTCAAGACAAACTCACATTTTTATTTTGCTAGCTCTGAAGTGATTCTACTATTAGCTGCAGCTGTTTTGTGAATTCTCACTATGCAGTTTTTATGTTACATCCTGTAGGTGTGATCAAAAAAATGTAAAGCTATAAAATAAATTGGTATCCGTTACATATTTTATATTTGCAAATTTTATCAACACACCCTGCACACATAAAGCGGTTATTTTGTCAGTTAAGACTGAAAGAATTTAGAGGGCAACAGAGGAATAGGTAATGATGAAATCTGATTTTTTCCATATCTGGACATCATAAGTTGAGAGGGGTCGAGTACTTTTAATCCATACAGAGATTTAGGCACTACAAAGCAGTAAACCACTTGAATGTGTACTGCGCTTCAAGTAATCAAACTGATTTAATGGGAACAAGTAGTGTATTAAAAAACAAACCAACATAAAGTGTATAAAAAATGTAACAAAGATGTTTGGAATTCTGAATATCTAAGACTGCATGGAGACAAATTTTTATATAGGACTGTAAAGGGCTGTTAAACCAATTCAGTTAATTTAAAAGTATCCTGTCATCACGTAGATGGGACTGCAATGCCATCAAGTATCCAGGTAGATAATATGCATAAAAGGTTGCAGGATTCTGTATTACTACACTAAGAATACAGGTTATTTGTCAAGTGGTTATTTATTCTATGTATTTCTCCTGCATCCCCTTTCTGTCTGCAGCACACCACCTGGCCCTCACGTTCTCATGGTTTCAGAGGCTGGGCACTCTGACTTTTGGTCAGCTTACAGTTTGTTTTGAGGTGACACTTTTTGGTGATTTTTTTGCTCTTTTTGTTTGAGTTTCTATTGTTGTGGAGCTTTTTATTTGAATGTTTAAATGAGCTGATTGAAGTATAGACAAGATCATTATTAATTCATTATTAATATATGGTACCTTATTTATGCTCTGAATCATATTTGCTCCTAAACATGTACGCAAAAGCACAGGAGCATCCCTACACAACAAATTGTTTTTTAAAGGGCTTTGTTCGTGCAATGTGTCCTGTTTAACCAGACTGAGAACAAACACAAGAGGCATCCTGACCTATTGTGAGTGCTCAGGTATGGTATCTGCCAACCAAAGCCAGTCTGGCATCAGAGAGGAGCTGGGGAATACCTCCCTTCAGCCGTACAGGCTTCAGCTTCTTCAGCTTTTTCCCTCCTGCTCCAGCATTCTCTTAGTGACCATCAGTGTGACAGTCTATTTCAGCAGGGATTTTTCATGCTTCCAAGCCTAGAGAAGCTGTGACCACACTCCAGTGAAGAGATTCAAAACCTGCAAGAGTGGATCTATATTCCTGTCCCCGCACCAATTCCCATTGCTTCTTGAGGTTGTGGTCTTTATATATCACCCTGCTCTACCCTTTTGCTCTTGTAGTTCCAGGTATTGTGTTGACATTACGGACACGCTTTTCCTCCATATATATAGAGTCTATGTTTGACTAAATATATATATATAAATATATATTAAACAGCACTGGGTATTGTAAATTTCACTTGATTTGGGTTTTTTCTTTTTAGTTTTCTTTAGTGACATTTTAACACAAATCTTCAGTAATGTCTGAATTTTGCCTAAACCAAGTATTAGAAAATAAGGCAAATTATGAGATCCACCCATTCTCAAATCAAGACATTTTCTTGAACTTGCAGTTTCAATTGCATAAAGCAGTTGAGTCAGCAGAGTTATTCTTTGGACTGAGAGATGTGACAACCAGAAAGGCTAATAATGAAGTCTGAAAGGAGAGGGATGCTGCTTTTAGGTTGGCTGAGGTGTCCAGCACATGGTTCAGTTATAACAGGAATTAAAAAGCATGCTTTCCAATAAGCCAATCAGAACTTCGAGTATCAGCAGTATTAACAACAACCAAAATGTTGCCAAGTACACCGCTCTTTACAAGTAATTATCCCAAAGTGCAGAAAATAGAAGATAATGAAGTAGGTGACATAATAGGCAGGAGTGTGCAATAGCCGGTTCTTTTCTGTGCTTCTGAGATATGTTTCCTGTCCCACTGTGGCTGTGCAATGGCAGACACGTTTCTAGGTCAGCGATGAACGTGAGCTAAGGTCACACACAAGTCCAGTGCTCACCCACACATCACTAATGCAGAGCGCTCACCAGTGAGTGTGAGCAGGGAGGCCATAGGAAGTGCATGCAGAGAAGAGCCCTCTCATCTGAACACACAAGAGACTAAAAAAGCCTCATCACAGTAGCAACCACCTCATGGGATCCCATAGATGCTAAGGCGGCTTTCTGCCTAAGCTGTTATTTTTCAAACAGAAACCATCATCCTTCCTGATTCCAAATGTACTGCAAGCCCTGCAGTAAGCACAATGGTTTTCAACAGGAAAAATGAACAATTATTGCAATACGCATACCTTTTCCTTTGTTTCATCCTCTCTTTGCCACTCCATTGGCTCAAGCACCTCAGCTAGGTCCTCTCTCCTCTGCAGATCTCTTTAGGGGTCATTTACACTTTGCTCCATGTTGTATTTATCAGCAGCCCCAGGAAGGCTCCCACCTCCTCACTGCCAGCTGTGGGAAAGGCAATCAACCTCACCCAGCTCAGCCCAGACATGATTTTCAGACAAACTTGCTCCTCAGAATTCTCATTGACTTTATGGTAAGTTTTGAACAGGTGAGGTAGTTCAATGGAAATGTTTCTTTAGAGGAATAGAGCTAATACATTAAGCTAATGCACTTTCTCTTTTTTAAACAACACAACTTTACCGTTTAAATTTAACATCTTAATTACGTAAGCCAGCCTTTACCTTGGCTCAGACAAGTAAGTATGCTACTTACACAAAAGCAACAGCCTGGGCAAATCCTCTATGTGATGAGCAAAGTAAGCTGTAACAAATAAGAACAGGAAAGTCCTTTAGGCAAGAAGAGAGGCTAATGAGCAGAAAGAGCTCACATACCATGCTAACTTCTGCATTCACATTAGTGTAGCTTTATTAGCTTTGGTAAACTTGCCCCTCATTTACATCAGCATAGGGAAAATCAGCCATCTTTTTATATGGTTGAGATGCAACATTACTGTAAACTGTACACACTTGGCAGTGCAGTTTTCACCACGCTGAGTTTCAGGAGGTGTAGGTTCAGCTCTCGTATATGGGAGAGCAACCAATTCCCAGTCCTGCTTGCTTCAGAAACACGGCCAGCTACTTCCAGCAGAAATAGTCTTATGACATAGCCCACTTCCTGCTGGGGGGACACTGGCCAGATAGGTCCTTCCTGTTCTTCAGGTTTCCTGATAAGGTCCGTGACTTGCTCACATCAGCTTAGCTGGGGATCCTGCTATGCTCCAGCCTGGAGCTGCCTTGTCACTGAGCTGTGAGATACAGCTTTAGGCACAGCAAGAGCTCTACACAGTGTCCTGGAGAGCAAAGCCTTTGTTTCATTTTCACTGCTGTGTGCCCAGCCAAGGCAGGCCCTAGCTCATTCTACCCGATTCCCCTGTGCTACCCTATGCTGCAGGACATCATACACCTATTTGCCAAAACCTCTTGCCCTGGTTTCCTAGCCATTTCCTAACCTTCTATTTCTAGACCAGAGCTCATGTTTTAATAAATTCCTCCTCCCTCCTCATCTCCCCTTAATTTCTAACCTGTTGACCAAGAGTTAAAGAAGGGAAAGGTCTAAATATACAGTTACATTCTTATAGATAGTCACAAAAAGGCAGTCAGCCCCACAGTTAGGCACTTTTTGAGATAAAGTTGTAATGTGAACTCTGCTCAGAGTCTACATTTAAGAGAGGAAGGGATCCCAAACCTCAGGAGCATTTGGCTGAGAAGACATCAACAGGCACTACTAAGGTGCAGTGGTCCAGGACAGCAGGTTCTGTTGGTTTCCTGCTGGCAAAACTCCTCATTTCCCCCTGCTGCTAGCATATTTTCATGGCATCGCAATACCACTTGGTATCAAGCTATCAGTAGAGAGAAGGCTTGTTATCACAGGTTCTTTTGAAGCCAGGCCACCTCTTTACAGTACCCATAGCTGGCCCATGCTCGAAATTTCCCAGCTAGGTCTTTAGACATGATCCAGCTCTTCTGTAAACCCAACACCTCCCCTTTGACACCACACCGGTCTCAGTGCTGCTCTAGTTAGTCCTGCACAGGCAGCACACCCTGCACGTGGTGCCCAGCAGCACCAGCATAAAGAACATGCCAGAAATAAAGCCCAAAGTTTGAAGGGACAGAGCAGCAGCTCTAGCAATGAGCCCATCTGGGCACCCAGAGCAACACTGCAACAAAGCAGGTTATGAGCTCAGTGGTTGAGAACAGTATCCACGCTAGCATCAGTGTATATTTATTTTACTTATCATCACTGAGAGAGCTCCTGCTATACTCACCTATCATGGTTCAGATTATAATCCCTTGGTTTCCCTTAACAAAGCAGGGTCATGTTTTCTCTTGCACCAACTATTTTGTCTCCTGAAACTATAGTGCTGCTCTTAAAACAATTGCATGTTCTGTGCAGACTAGCTAAGTGTTGTATGCTTTCTACTCTCCCACTCCCCACCTTTTCTTCTGCTCCTATGTTGATTTTGCCTGCCTCCCTGGAGTACATCATAGCTTTCCCACACCTTCTTCATTCCTCAAGAGCTTGTTGGTATTGCCTTAGAGAGCAACTGTTTACTTTCTGCTTCCCCCTCACCCCTCAAATGTCTAAGGTTGATCACAGTACAGGAAATACTGCACCTATACCTGTCATTCTATTTTAGCATGGGAATCAACATCCCTGGCAAGTACCAACCCCTGTATCAAACCCCAACTGTTCCCATGAACTCATCTGGAGACCCTTCCACTGCTACTTAATTCCTGTTGTTTTAAGTAACAAAATAAAGCATAACTCTGGATCCTGGATTTTAAGAGTCACTGGAGTGAGACAGCATGCTCTCTTGAACTTGCTCTTCAGGAGACAAATGCTTTGCCAGAAAAATTTAAGCACTAAGTGTGAAAAAGCCATCCCAAAATTTATTCTCAAAATGTCCAACAGAAACGCATCAGTAGATACTCAAAACTACAGAGTTCTTAAAAGTCATACATTCACAATGCAGAAACTTGACAATTGGGATGCCTTTCGCATGGCCTATGTAACATATCCATTTTACAGTGTAAACAGGTACTGGTATGTTCTTACCTACAAGTCCAGCAGGAAAGGCACATCTCGGCATACAGAGATCATAAGCAAGAATCAGGTGCAACAACATTACACAAACTTTTGGTAATCTGCATTTTTGGGCCTTCCACAACAGAGACTGGACTTGAAGATTTCCTGCAGTCAACAAACTATAGACTTCTTTCCATTGTTCAGTCCTTCCACACCAAATACTCACTTTCCAGTCTGGTTTAGATCCCATTACACATACAGTTCCAGCAGACATTAGAAGAATAGTGAAAGGTCAGTCCAGTAAGTCTTCAGGTGCTTCCACTAATACATCAGGTTTTGGTTCAGATAGTGCATGGAAGCATCTGCTTAAATCTCAGTTCATTACAGTGGTCATTAATAGAAAAATAGACACTACAACTACGTAAGGAAAAAATGAGGTAGATAACTTAGAATCCAGATGACTATCCCAGCAACCTTCATACAATACACATGGACCATTAATTACCATTTTTGGCAGAATGCAAATTCACAGACCACCAAGAAACTTAATGACCAGAGTAGGAATGCCATCCAAAAACCCACAAAACATTTAACCTAAACATGAATACTTCATATTTAAATACAGGTTTACACAGACTGATCTTCTAAATTACCCAAATGAAAATAAAAACAAAAATCAAAGTCTCTTGCTAAGGAAACCAGTTCCCATGCCCAATTGCAACAGTCACCTGAGATTCCTTGCAGAGCTTTTAGACCTGACTTCCCAAGGCAAGTCTTCCCTTTCAAGAGAGGAAAAAAAAAGTATATACATACCCACCCATGCTTGTTTGGGGCTCTTGGTATTGAAATAAAACATCTAGGAAAAACTGCACATCTTTGGAAGTAGGAAGTTTGGCACTACATTTGAAGGACTGTCCTAGTAGTAGTATTAAATAAGCAGCAGTCAACAATACAGAGAATTAATTCTTTAGGAGCAATGATTAATGAAAAACAGCAACTTTCTCTTCTCAGAACTTCTGAGGCAAAAAGGAATTAAAAAAAAAAAATGTAGTTTTTATAGCCATTATAGTAAAAAGTACATTCAGCAACCACACAGAGCCAAAAACCCAAACAGAAAAACTAGTCCTAAGAGGGTCCAGACATTCTAGGATATTTACCCGCATTAATAGTTTTCATTTCTCATCAGTAAATAGAAGCTTTCCCATCAACAGTAGGTTGTTTCCACTCAATTCAAATCCCCCAAGTATTTCACTCTAAACTAAGAGGTAAATATTCTAACCTTTGGAATTTCAAGTTGTAGAAACTTCTGTAAGGCTGTACACATTACTCATACGTAAGAACTACTTTGCAAGACCCGCATCTTTCCAAATAGAAGGAAATCCTATACTTTATTATTTACTATTTGCAAAGCAATACCATGATTGTACTCTGGGCAACTCTTACAAAGACAACCATAAAATCATTTGCACGTCAATAGGAAAATAGGAGGCTGAAGTGGAATCTCTTAAAAATATATGTTTGTGTATATATATTTGTTCTTTCTGTACGTCAGCTTCACTAGTTTTTAAGTAACAGCAATTTTGTTCTCCTCCATGAAGTGAGGGAATTGGTGTTTTGGCACATTGTCTGCAGCAGCACCACTGGCCTTCTCAGTATCAGAACCAGTCCCAGACTGGGTCCCATCTATTTTGGAGACTGTAGCAGTATTTATTGCTGAACCACCCCCAATGGTGACTGGAAGGGTAGGTAAGCCACCGCTCTGGATCACCGAGATCTCGTTAGTCTTCATTGCTATGCCATTGCTGAGTACCGCTGCATACTGATTCCATACTGTGGGGTCAATGCTCACTGAAGGAGGCATCATATCCTTTGGAAACATTTCAGATACCTTCTTGGGATCATTCCCCAGCAGAGCCATGGGGTTATCAATCGAGAGCCTTCTTCCCCGCCTGGCAGAGTTATTCCACATGTGAGTGCCTACATGGACCTTCCAGAAGGGGGGGCAGGGGAGGGGAAAAAAAAAAAAAAGAATAATTAAGTTCTTTTATTGTACACTCTAGTTCTACTTTGCTTACCGTCAAGTTGCTCAAAGGAAGTCATGTATGCTCCATTTGCATTCAGGTAAGTATTTAAGCTGGCTAGTTCTTGTCTTTTTTCTCTTCCTCACACGTGTAAGATGCAGTCATTCTCCTGCCCAGCATCACCATGGTTCTCTAGTCTACTGCTGAACTACTTGTAGGACAGTATTTTTACACTTTGTGCAAGTGGCGCTGGCAAAGATGCCCCCAGATAAATAACAGCCACATTATTTGCTGTGAACAGACTACACTGAAAAAAACACTAGCGATTGCAAAAAAAAAAATCTCACCAGGGAATTTGGAAAACAGGTCACATCTAAGCTAATGTCTTCCACACCACAAACATACTCCTAGTGCTTCCAGCAAGTGGCTGTTCACAAACTGCAGTATTTTTCCCTCCCCATCAGTATCTACGCAAGAGGACTGAAAAGCATGAAGAGGTTCTCATGGGAAGTGAGAAGCCTCCATGCGAGTGAGGGATCTCTGGGTCTCTTACAGGCAAATGGATTAATCTGACAATAAGGACAGACCTGCTGCAGTTCAGCAAGTGCTTGGACACAATCCACAAGTATTTTGGCCATCTAAGGATTATTCTCTTGATTTTATCCCTCCTTGTCCTGCACAGTGCTTCAAGCAGTGTGGTGCAAAGTATGTATACTGTAGGCATCATTCTGTAGCATTTAGTCTATGAAATGTTTGTTTTGATGCATCCAAATACAAATGAAAATAAAGCAATCTGCTTAGTACTTCCCTACCACACAAAAGAGTCAAGGGCAGTAGCAAACACTTCTGTGGGTGATCTCAATACACTGTTTGGCAAATTGTGTGAAGAAACTCAGGAAGGAGACACAAAAGTCAAAGATAACCATTTGAGGAACTAAATCAAAACCAACATTGTCACTAAAGGCAGGATAAATATTAGCAGCTGTTTTCCCATCTCTGGTATGACTTTGCCTAACAAAGGAGATCACAACGTAAGAGATGATTTACCTTCAGGTTTCCTTTTGTTGTGAAGGCTCTCCCACAGATGGTGCAGGCAAATGGCTTTTCACCAGTATGGGTCCGCTCATGAATCTGAAGGGCGCTGGCAGAGGAGAAGTTCTTCCCACACGTAGTGCAGATGTGCTGTTTGGCGGGACGGCAGAATTTCGGTCGTGGCACGAGAAGAGGAGCAACACCAGGGGACAGAGCTGGTGGGCCAATGAAATGGCTAGTGCTAATGGGACGCTCACTGGGCATCTCCATTTTTATGAGGGCTGGGGGAGCTCTAACAAAAGCAGCTGGAATACTACTTCGACCTGGAAAGAGAGCACAGATAATATTTATCTCAGCCTCCTCCTGCCTCCAAGCTTGAGTCTGGCTAAGATACCAGAGGTCCCAATTTTGGAGCTGCGTGTGCCTAAACAGCACACCTGCAAAGCCCTCTGAAGTCATGTGTTAGGGTTGCTGTTACACTTGCTAGGATGCTTTGACAAAAACCAGTTCACCCTATCTTTTTGATGAGCGTAGGAATTCAGAAGGCTCACTTTCAGGACAAATTTAGATCAACATTAGCCTCAATACTAAATTGCTTGAAAATCCCACAAAATATTCCAAAGTTTTCATATCACAATCTTAGGTTAAGCAGTTTTCCATGAAAACACAAACATATCTTTAGAGCGCTATAGGTGATCCCATGCAAGACAGCAAGTACACAGCTTCTATTTATTTTAAGGGCCTCTATCTATGCTACCCCTTGCAGGAGATGACAGCATTTAAGTCTGAATTTTGATGAATTCTGAGTCTGACAGAGTCAGGAAAATTTTACAGGGCATACGCCCCTATTTTAATACAAGGCAAGGAAGAGGGGAAAGCTGAGGAGATTTTGACTCCTATTAGTCCTTTTACAGACGGATTTCCTCCAATCCTATTACCCCGCCCCAAGTTATTGCAAAGCATGTCATATTACTCACCATATTCTCCATTTGCAAAATGTAACCCAGGCTCTTCTTTAATGATCTTTCGACCAATATTGCCATAAGTTAAATCCAAAGCACCGACAATGCCTTCCATTTCTGCTGAAGTGTTCTCAGGACCCTCTGATTTACTTCCCATGCCTGTATCTTCTTGATTGCTGAAGCTAGGTGACTTCGACCTTACACTCTCAGCTTGGCTGTTGGCTGGGGACAGAGCCTGAAGAGACGCAGACTCGGAGGCAGCAGGACTCCTGCCATTCTGGTAATCTGGATCTCCTGCCACAGAAGAAGAATCATTTGTCATGCCATCACTTTCTGCTGAGCCATTGTCACTAGACTTCAAGCTGTTTTGTCGCTGCAAGTTCAAAGCAGAGTTGACAATCTTCATTTGATTCTCCAGTGCTGCAATACCAGAGAAGGTAGCTGTGGTGGCTGGTGATTCTGATTGCGCATCGTATGGAGTAGGAGGTTTTGAAGAGCTCTTTGGGCCATCCTGAGAGTCCAGGTCCTCTTCCATCTCTATGCTTTCCACGGTCTCATCTGGGCGACTGATGTCTCCGTTCTTCTCAGCCACAGTAGCATCCACATCAGTGCTGTCACAGGTGTTTTCTGGCATTGGTGTATTGGGTATTTGTCCCCCCATATGCATGCGGATATGCTGCTGCAACACAACTGCATTTGTAAACTTCTTCTGGCAAATAGGACACGAATGCTGCATCTTCAAAGGAGTATTGGCCCTGTGGACACCATAATGAGTTTTAAGGTTCCCTTTAGTGGAGAAGGCACGGCCACAGATTTTACACTTGAATGGCCTCTCTCCCGTGTGAGTACGGTAATGCATTTTGAGTGAACTCTGGCAGCTCAGCACTCTGTGACAAATCAGGCACTCGTTGGGGTCAGCAGTGGATTTGTCGATATTTTCAACCAGTTGCTGAAGCTTCGATGTTTCTGAGCCTTGCTCGTTTGACCCGCTTACATGGAAGATGCTCACGCTGCAGGTAGCTTGTGGTGAACTCAAGCTCTGCTCTGTTCCCGACTCATGACCAACCACCCCTGACGAGGAAGAGCCACCCTCACTTTCTGGAGAAGGCCTTGACTGCAGGTCACTTGAGAACGCACCAGGCAGAGACTCTTTAATGCCTGCTAGGTTGGAGACGGTCTGAGGTGCACTGGTGGCTGCAGAGGTAGGCAGTGTTGTTAGGACAGGTTTGCTATCCACTATTAGGTTAGACTCATCCAGTGGCACAGACATCCCATACGGGATTCCGGTGCTGGTGGGAACATTGTCCAGGTGCTCAGGAACCGGGTAAGGATTCATCTTTATGTGGGGGTATTTGTCTTTGTGACGCTGAAAATGCACTTTAAGGTTTCCTTTGGTTGTAAAGCGGTTACCACAAATGTTACACTTGTAGGGTCTTTCACCGGTGTGGGATCGGAGGTGAATCTGCAGGGCACTGTCATTGCCAAAGACCTTGCCACAGAATTTACACTTGTGTTTGAAGAATGGCTCTTCTGCATTCGGTTTGCTTTCAGACACGCTAATGTTGGGAGGTTTGCCCTTCCCCTTCTTTGAGGACTCTATAACAGAAGAAACAGCAGACAGCGGATTTTGGAAGATGACCGAGTTGGAGGACTGAGGTAGCAAAGGATTTGGGAACTGAGAAATGGAGCCGGGGAGGCTTCTGCTTGCCTCTGGCTTCAAGGGGAAGGAGGAGGAAAGCCCAGCAGCCAGCGAGCTGGCGGCTGCAACACCAGTGTTAGAATGAGGTAGTTTTCCTTGCTTCAAGGATTCCAGTGATAGGCTCTGGCTTCCAGATTTCTGTCCGATTAAAGCAACAGCAGCAGAGAGCTGCTGAGACATGTGAGCGCCCAGAGCTTTTAGCGGGTCAGTAGCAGCTGCTATAGAAGGATGCAGGGCATGAGGAGCCATCATGGCAATCTGAATGCGAATTTGCTCCGTCAACTGAATTTGCTGGAGTTGCTGCTGCTGCAAACACACAAGCTGCTCCAGGATCATGGGGATAGCATTAAAACTGGCTGCTGAAGAAGAGATGGCATCGGAGGCCCGCTGGTTCACAGCCACTTTAGTCCCACGTATTGTCTGCAAAGTCACATTAGTGTTTGGTACTTTGGATTTTGGTAGATAGCTTAGGCCAGGAGCCGCAGGTGTGATGGGAGGTTCTATTTTAAGATACATTCCTCCAACTGATTCAGCATCCATTTTTCCTTCTCTCTTCTCCATAGAAGCAGTGCAACCCTTTGCCTGAATGTCCTTGCGTGCCCTGCTATCCATTCGATCACTTGGAAAGCTCCCTAGAGAGCCTTCGGGGAAGCTTTCGGGAGGTACTGTTCCCTCACTGTCATTCATGATTAGAACAGGTGGATTTTTAGTGCAATTTTTCTTATGCTCAAGGAATTCAGAGAGATCAAAGAATTCTGCACAGCATTTCTCACAGATTTTAGTTTCCTCCGTGCGGCACCTTTTGGAACTCATTTCACCATCTCTGTCACCTGGGACGTCTTGTGGACTCCCTTAAAATAAAAGAAAGTCACATTACTAATAGCTAGATTTAAAGTATTTCCTATGCTTAAGATCACCATCTTCAGCTTAATTGCAAGTTAAAGATACAAAGACACCAGAATCAGTTTTGCTAATTTCATTTTGTAGCCCCAAAGAATCTCAGCCCCACATCTGCATCTCAGTTCCATTTTCAGTAAAAATAATATGAAACTAATCTCCCAAGACTTAATGGGAAGAGGTTTATCATAAATCCCTTCATACAGGAAACAGTGCAGCAAGGCATCTAGCACCTGCAAACAGCTTAAAAGGAACACAACTTAAGGAAGGCAGAGAAAGCATTACAACACTGAGCAAAACATCACATAAGTTTCTTTGGTGTTTGTACTTCAGTTCATAATTCTTTGTTAACCATCTCTCAGAAATTCATGTCAGATTGTTAACACAGGAACGTCAGAGCAGTTCTTAATTGTACACTGATCTATTAAGCAACTTTTACTCCACCATTATGGAAGTGAATACTACTGAAGAAGTCTGATAAAAGCAAAAGTAAGTCCAGTATCAGCTTCTAACCACTTCAAAAGCACACTCACAAAATAACAACATGTAAAAGCCACAGCAGTAAAGGAAAGATGATTAACTTACAGAACCCCACACTGATATTGATGATTATTAGGCAGAAAAGCACCAAGTCCTGCTTGCAAAACACATGAAGCTGTTTCAGATCCACTCAGGACACCCTGTTTAGCTGCATCCGCAACTGACCCACTTCATGGAGGCGGAGGGAAAGCAGAGCTGCTCTGCAAGTCCACTCCTGCCCTTCCTCCACCAGCACCACACTGAGCAGAACTTGCACGTGGACACAAAAAAACCCTAGTGTTCAGGGAACTCTCATAACTGGAAGAGAGGTGAAGAGCAATTCTAAACCAAAACAGGATGTTTTTGCTCAGCCAGCCATCCTCCAACAACAAACTCACACTCGGCCTGAGGCATGCCAGCATTTGAGGCATCGCAGGCAGGAGAGTTCTGGAGAGAAAAAGCTTTGGGCTCATACAGCTGAGGGAGAAGCAGGAAGGGCTGCAGATATGCTACAGCCTCCATCAGGTGAAATGTCCTGTAACTCGCATTAACTGCTCCCATTTTGATGGGTGCCAAGGGTGCGGTAACCGAGTACTTCGCCTTCCATGCACCCAGTGGGGCACACTGCAGGTATCAACCACAATTGAGAATCTGTATTACAAGATCTCTTCTGTTCAAGTCTTGCACCCTCAGTAATTCAACCTCGGGGCTCAGCTCTGGTTCCACGTTACTAGCCCTCACCATCTTACAAGGGGAACAGAAGACTGCAAGCACAGAAGCTATTTGCGGCTTTCATTTTAAAGGTGTAACTGAACCACACATCTGATACATGTGTATATCCTGTGCATGGCAGGGTGGAGGGGAAGCATGTCCAAGCAACAACCCATGTTGACTTACTGTTCTGGGGTAACGTAAAGGCCCTGCAAGGCAGGATATTGCAAACCTTGACATTTATTAGATTAACATCAGTATTATATGTGTGCATATATACGTATTATATGATTTGATGACAAATCAATCTCAACTGTTTAATGCTGAGTGACAAAAAGTGCACATAAAAATTTATTAACAAAACCCAAACAACTTGATGAACTGCAAATATCAAAGGCCTGTTATGCAATGGTCTACAGAGCAACAGACAAATCTATATGCACACAATTCCGTTAATCACGTAGACTTCAGGATTACAAGTCTTTCAGCAGGGAGAAAATGTGTTCTCAGTACAGCTATGATGAAAACTGCTTGGATCCCTCAAATCCAAACAGGGTGAATTAAATACTTCTACTCCCCTCCTCTCCTTCTGCCCAAACAACTCCCACGAGTGAAAGCAACAAGTAAAAGCATAGTGTTAGCACACTTTTCCCACCCCAAATACCATTAAATTGATGCCTCTACAGTTGATTTAACTCTGTGGAAAAACATGCAGAGAAATCTAGTCTGCAGACAAGTACAAATAATACATGATTCAGAACTTAGTCAATAAAAATAGGGTAAATCAAGGTAAAAAATGGATGGTCTTAAACTTATCTTTGCAAGAGTATGAGCAGATAAAATGGGAAAGCAAGCACTGGTGCTGAAAATGATACAAGAAGCTTCCATAACTAGTCCATACACTGACTCAAGAGGTCTTTACTACTTTCCTAACCATTTCCATCTATCCAATAGATGTATCACAGAACAGGCTAAAACATCAAAACCTCTTTTCCAAATCCTTTAGCATTTAGTGCTTAAGCAGTCAATCTCACAGGCCCAACTACAGAGTTTCCCCATGTTGCAAAATAAGGGTAGGTTTTACTTTAGAAAGCACAAAGCTCTTCCTTGAGCAGTCTCTCCTTGAGCACATGCATTTCACTCTACAGCTTCCACCTCTGAAGTAGCCATGTAAAATGTTTCAAGTGGAGTAGAGAAGTCTGCATGAAAGACTGCTACCCACCCCTAAGGAGATATTCCAGGATAACTACGTCTAGACAAGTCCTCTACTTTAACTGCTTCAAAGCATCTGATCATTTATCTCCCTTCCCTTGATAGCACTTTATTTTTCTTCTTTTCCACCAACAAGACCGTATGAAATTTACAGCCCCCTTTTCCACTCTCCAGCACAGCCCCTGCTCCCAGTTGTTACAGTTTTGAGGAGTTTCCAGGGTAACTTTTCTGGTCCTAAGCAGTAGTTGCAACCTCAAGAAAGAGAAACCCAAGTAAACTGAAAGTACCTGTGTCCAGCAGCAGCAGGCAAGATTATCAACCCTGCCCCTGCCACACATTTTAATTTCCAGCTGCCCTGTCTGACAGTAAAGGCTCAGGACGCCAAATAAATTCAATTCCCAGCTTGTATCGACTTGCATGACAAGTAGGGAAGAGTTATACCTCATTTTCCCTTCCACCTTAGAAAAAGTGAGTGTAATAGCTTCCCCTGTCTCAAAAAGGGGCTTGAGATGCAGGACGCTTGGTTACTGCCCAGTAGCCGATATAACAAAGGAGCAATCTACTGTTTCTTTAAAAAAAACCCAACAGCTTCTCTGAAGCTCTTCATCTTGATTTCTACACCGTCTCCCCGCCAGCCTGGAGGAGGGATGCAATCAGAGCACCCCATTTACCCAAACCTGCCCTCGCCCCAGCACTCAGCACCAACATGAACTTAACGGTCTGAAATCCTGGGTTTTCTCTGCAAAGAAACCTCCCTGTCCACATACAGTACACAAGGATTTACAGAGAGCCCTGCCACAACAATTGCTTGTGCACTTCACTTAACCCTCTCCAAAGGCTTCCCAGGGATAGGACTTCTACTGGGGTTTTTTTTATCTTCCCACCCCCGAATTTCAGGAATGTTATCTCTCAGCATCTAGTTATCCAATAAGTTAGAAGAATGCAGTAAACCCAGCAGGGGGGTTAGATTGAATCACTGGCAAATGGATGGAAAAAATCCACTATTGTGTAGGACAAGGCGGTCATCGACAAGGAAGGCTGATAAAATCCACAGCTCTAATTAATTTTTTTCTGATTTAAAGGGAACCAGTAAAACAGGAGTGAACTAAGGCTTGTCTAGTTTGATGTGCTTTCAGAAAGGGTGCTGCTGCTCTATGGGCAACCACTCATTTGAGCAATTGGTGACATTTTTTATTCCCCCAACTGTGATAAAATTGTATTTCACTTGAATTGGGAGGAAATAGTCAAAACTTAAGCTTCCCCTCCCCCCCAAGAGTCTGATACCTTTGCTGAGCTTATTTTTCCCAGACTTAATTTGACAAACTATTTTTACTTTAACATAACCATATACTTCCCCAGTTAAAATTAACTCCTGATGGATTAGCAACTATTCACTCCCGTCCTAGATGTGAAAACCTCTGCATCAATTCCCTGCTGCCCTATTTATTTTTCCTGTTCCTACCAGAAAAGCTAGGACTTCCAAGAACTTCAATGGGTCCCAAAGTGGGAGACCATTTAAATATTTAAAAATCACTGCCTTGAGCAAGCAAAACACATGACTTATAACTTAGTGAAGTATTCCAAAGGCCTTTGTTTCTACACTGAATTTATCACCATTTTTCTACCCAAAATAGTCAGAAAACGCGTTACACTTTACAACTAGGATTCCACGTGCTTTCAGATTCTCAAGGCTTTAAATTTTCCTCATTATCTACTTACTGCTTTACCCTTTTGATTATCCAGGTATTCAAGAGAAACATTCGGCCAAGGGCTTAAAAAACTTATGAAAAAACGCTTGAGGAGCAACAGCAGCATTGGCACAAGCCGGAGAGACGAAGATTAGAGGCGCTGGCTTCAAGCGGAGGGGCACGGCAGCCCCGCTCCCGCACACCCCCGTCCCGCAGCTCCCGTAAAGGGTTCGAGCCCCCGCCCCGAGCTGCCGGTGCCCGTCCGCGGTTACCTGCCGCGGCGCCGAGCGGGTCCCGGTCGGTGGAGGGCACTCGTGCCTCGCGCTGCCCGCTCGGCCCCGCGCGCTGCCCGGGACCGGCCCCCGGG
>JANRGW010005931.1:0-19741 GCA_024733675.1 Psilopsiagon aymara
CACAGGGCTGCTCTGAATCTCTTCTCTGCCCAACCTGTAGCTGTGCCTGGGATTGCTCCGACCCAGGTGTAGGACCTGGCCCTTGTCATGGTTAAACTTCATCAGGTTGGCATCAGCCCACCTCACAAGGGTGTCAAGGTTCCTCTGGATGGCATTCCTTCCCTCCAGTGTATTGACCGAACCACACAGCTTGGTGTCATCGGCAAACTTGCTGAGGGTGCACTCAATCCTACTGTCCATGTCACCAACAAAGATGTTGAACAAGACCAATCCCAACACCAATCCCTGAGGGACACCACTTGTTACTGGTCTCCATCTGGACATTGAGCCATTGAGCACATCTCTTTGTGTGTGGCCATCCAGCCAGTTCTTTATCCACCGAGCAGTCCACCTATCAAACTGATGTCTCCCCAAATTAGAGACAAGGATGTCATGTGGGGCAGTGTCGAACTGACGGAGTGTCTCTGCCTGCTGCCCAGCACTTCAGGTTTTAGAAGGGCCTCATTAATGGAGTTGCTGCATCACATGGATATGTGGAGCGAGCCAGAGCCAAGCACAGTGTTTCCACAAATAACTCCCTCAGTCCAGAGTATGAGAAGGCACAGAGCAGGCTCCCAGGAATCACTGCAGGACTCAGATTGGCTTTGGCAGGTTTATCAGCTCTGGCTTAGTGCCGGCTCTGCTAGGCCCAGACTGAATTAATTGGGATGCTTGTGCACTGCAGTTGAGAGATAACTGCATTACAGAGATTTATCTGTTACTAAAGGTATCCCCTCCACTGTCCTTGATAAGGAAGACAAGAAGCTATTCAGCATCTCACAGAATTTGCAGTAAGGTTACAGCATGGCTGGTTTTATGCATGGTTTATGTATGAGTATACATCCAGCATGAGTGGTTTTATTCAGTGTTGTCACGTATGGAAATAGTACAGTTGATTGCAGTGGAGGTCCCCACTCCTTGTCACCATTTGCAGTGTGTAGTGTGGGAGTGCCTGGTGTTTGCTGATAGCTGTTTGGTTACTGGATAATAATCAGATTCTGGTTCTTCTGGTGGATCAGAAGGCCCATCCATCTTTGTGAGTGTATCTGTGTGGCCACTTGCAGATAGGTAGGCCAAGCAATTCTGTTACTTCAAACAGGCCAGAAGCCCTGTTAGCATAGGGCAAAGCTTAAATGAATAGAGTTTGTTCTCAGGAATTTTCTCTAAATCATAGCAGTTACCTAGCCTCTGTCCCTTGATATTGCCTACAGTGTTGCCTGATGCTGCAAAAGTCCTGGTATAGTGTGAGTCCATCTAGAATGCTAATGCAAGAGTGACCAGAACACAAATGAATGCTAGAATAATTTTATTGATGGAGATGTTTCTTTATGATTTGAGTCCTGAGGGTAGTTAGCCTATCCAGCATTTAGCCTGATACTGTAATTTGGCGTGTTTGAGAAGCAGGTACAGTATATTATATGTGACAATGATTTATATCTAAGATGAGAAATAAATCTGTAAAGAACTTCCAAGAGACAACTGACAGGAGGGCTGGTATTTTTTTACTGAGAGTTTTTATAGAGGCGTTCTAGTCTGCCAAAGAGATACAGCTGCTTATAAAGTCCACATTTTGATGGTGGGTTAAACTAAACAATGTTTAACCTTATGTTTGAGGGCCTCTGCTGTTTTCTGCTGCCTTATTTCTCCCTCCTGTTGTGTTGTAGCCTCTGGGACATATTTTATCTAGGGGTTGGTAGCAGCTTTCCATTGGATCCTGGTCTTAAAACTGAAACTTGTATTCTGATTTTTCTGCAGTTTACACTCAGGCTGAAGAGTGAAAGAGTACAATCCCTCCATGCCATAGCTCCCTCCGTCTTCTTCCATCTCATCACCTTCTCCCCCTGATCCTCTCCAGCCTTACCACGAGACTAGCAGCTTTGCAGGAAGAGGTGCTACAGAGAAATGGGGATGTTCCAGTCTCCCAGTGCTCCCAGAGCAAACCTCAGTAGTGCCTAAAACTTGCAACAAGTGTTTACTGAGATTCATTTTTGAGCTTTACTGGGTACCATGGCTCCATCCTGCAGAGGAGTTTTCACTTAATGGCAGATCGTCCTGTGAACTTTTCTTTCCACGTAAAATGGTTTGCTTCTAAGGAAGCAAATACTCTTTTGTTTACTAGTAGACTTGCTTCTAAAATCAGTTTATCATTATCTTTGACTGGATTCTTGTTCATGGCCCTGTTTACCTTGAGAATACAATAATATACATGAGGTTTGAGGGTGGAATTGGCAGGGGAAAACAACGAGTTACTGGTGTAGCCTTAATTTCTCCAGTACAGCCATGGCTTTATTGTGTCTGGCTTGGATTAAAAACAAAGTGAATTAGATGTTCACTAGTCTCTAGGGGCATTTGTTTGGCTTTATGGACTGATTGTGAGAGTCTGTGTTATCAACAGTCTAATCTCAGGGGAGGCCCAGGGCTGGGCTGTCCAGAGGTCCTATGGACCAGGATTGGAGAGGGTTCTAAGTGTAGAACTGGCACTGGCAAGTTTGCTACAGATGGGTGCTGAATTGCAGTAGTGTTGGGAGAGGAGTCTGGGCTAACAGGGACTGGGGAACATCAGTATTAAAACATAACAGTAATAACATGAGCCCCTGGGATAGCAGGAGATGGTGCAATGAAAGTACGGTTTCTGAGATCCAGATCTGCAGAAGCAGTGAAGATCCATGCTTCCTTGGGTTGGCAGAGGCATGCTTATGAAAACAAGCTTACAGAGCCCTGCCTTTAGTATGCCTGGTTCTGGTCACTGCTGTGAATTCATCAATTCCGAGGATGCTAACAAATCACTGTATTGGTCATGAATGTAACAGGCAAGTGAGCAAACAAGCTGAGGAGAATCTGGTTGTGCACGCACAGCAAAGCTACAAAATCCAGCTATTCACGTAAGGCATTGTCTTGTCTTTCTTTCTTAAGGGATTCCATTCCCCCTGCCCCCACCCTTTGCACTCTAACGCTGTATTTGTGCCTTGGAGATGTGGAGATGAGCGTATGATGGATGGATGGATGCTGCTTGTCTGGGTTTTTCACCACCATTTCCCCTGGGGCACTCTGTCTGCTGGCAGAGAGCACCATCCCAAAAGATGGTATCTTTTGCAAACTCGACAGCTAACAGACAGCTTCTCTCTCTGCATATTTCCCCAAAGAAGAGCAGGCTTAATCTGGTTTTTATATGGCATATTTCATTATAATCTTTTTGACTTCCCATGTTCCCAATACACTATCATAAATAAAATGCTGGGGGTGGGAACAGCAGAGATGCTGAGGCTTCACACTCTTGTGACACTGATAGATTCTCATTTTAAACTGTCATGGGATTTAATTGCTTGCTGAGCCACTGCACTGCACTTTCAGACACATCCTGCCACATCCTCTTAATGAGCTTAGTGGCTGCATTCACTCAGCGGTGGTTCTGTTTGCTGTGAATTAGGTGGCTCTTTTAGACCACCTATATGATTTTAAAGAGGTAGTGGTTATTTAGTTAATATCCGTGGATTTATCAATCTTAAACAGCACTTCATGGACTCTCAATATATAGTTCCCTCTGACACTTTTTATGCTCCAAAAAACCAGCACCAAGAAACAAAAATGCAAGAATCTATGTGCAAAGTCAGTGTTTGTCTAAAAGGGGTTTTGGAAGCCGGATTGCTTTGGTTTGCATAGTAGCTGTCTCTGGCATGATAGATCATGCTGGAACTCACCCAATAAGTATCTCTGTTCCCAATTAGAACTGGAAATGGAGCTGCTTACGAGTGCACAGAGATGATGGCTTGGGTGGCAGCTGCTACTGTGGAGATGGAAATGATCCATTGTAAAACAAATACATTGCACTGTATAGAAAAAGAGATGGTTGTTTTTAATTTATGTTTCAAAGAGACACTGAGAAGTTGCTTAGCCCCCAGTGCGTTGTAAACCAAATGTAGCGTATTTAAGGAGAGGAATTTGCAGCTATTTTGGTGAATCAAAACTTGAAAAAGCCCACCATTTTGTAGGATTTGAAAATGTGCTTCTTTTGGAGGCAGCAGTTCAATAGAAACCAGATACAGGAATGATGCTGGCATGGGTGCTTGTTCAGATTCTACCACTGCACTCTAAGGACCTTGATAAATAGAGAGGTTGCTGCTCTGAGCTGGTAAGCAGAAATAACCATGTTAATTTAATCACTATGAAAGGGACTCTGCCAAGTTAAGAAACATAAATTTTAATTATATGCAGAACATGTTTGAATTATAATATATGCACAATATTTAGCTGTGACACCAATAATACTATGATTTATAAAAAATGGAAGAATTCTTAAGTTGCATTTTATTTTTCATTGATGATTTTTGTTGATTTGGTACTTCCATTCTGTATGGTTTTGACTGTTTTCTGTATCTCCTACACCAACCAGGTGCTACTACATTTGCAATACTAATCAAAAGGAATTTTATCTACTAACCTTCTTAAAGCTTCTATACAAAGAGTAGGCTTTGAGTTATAGTGCTTTTACTAGTTGTTACTACTTGTAATAAAGATTATCTTCTCTGAAATTACAACGTCTGAAGAAGAGCTTGTGATACAAACTAGGAGTTACAATAGAAAGAATTTAAAACAATTAGTGGGTAGAAAATGTTATTACCTATATTTAAAAAGGATTTGGATGTGACTCAAGGATTTAAAGACCCATAAATTCTACATGAACATTTGAGAAATTGATTGAAACAGTAATTAGGTGTAAGCAGTAAAAGCACCTGGGAAATTATGATATAAGAGGTTCTGACTACTACCAAGGAAAAGCACGTCACTTCTTTCTTAAAATTCTTTATATAATCTGTAAAGGACTAATCCATAACAGGGTTAAGAAGTAACTTTGATTATCTGAACACCTTTGGTATGTTATAGACACACATAGAAAAACAAACCATCGGATCAAAACTTTTAGAATAGAATATGAAACAAAGAACAAAATGAAACTAAGAACTTTCATTATAGAAAGCAGCTAACAGCCAGTGCTTGAAGGTTTGGTGTTTGGTCCAGTGCTGTGTAATATAGTAATGACCAAGCTAGAGAGATGGAGTATCTTGTGAACTATGAAGGCTTGCACATAGTACAAAACAGAGTTGGGCCATCATGGCCAGAGCAGTCCGCAGGCCTCCTTAGGAGATCTGAATGTGCTTGGTGAATGGGTGGTGGGATGGGCACATTAACTGACCTGTGTGCTTGAACGTATGTCTTACAGGAAGTTCTTCTCCCTGTTACAAGGTTTCTAATTCTGCTTAGTATGCAGCTTGGACACTGCCTGAGGACTAATATAACGAATACTGATGTGCATTTATTTAAATAGGAGATGTGGTTTCATCTGAAAACATTGTGCGCAGTATTGGTCCATGTTGGGAAGATTATTGAGGAATAAGGGGAACTTCAGAGAACTGTAACAGGACAAAGCCATATGGAAAACTTTCCACAGCAGAGTAATAGAAATTACTGTGGCTGTTTATCCTCGAAAGGAGGGGAATAAAAAGAAATGAGAAAAAAGTTTGGTCAGGAACTTCTGTTTTATGGAACTCATAGCAAGAACAAGGGGGCAGACAATAAATAAGGAGAAACATCCCTCCTTTCAAACCATAGTTTAACTAACTGTTGAATGCACTTAGGCAGGAAAATATTGAGTATATAAAAAATTCAGAACAGCTGGGCTATTCTGTGAATTTCCAGAAAAGCTAAGTTTAGGATAACAGGAAGTGCTACTGCATTAATCCTTCAGGATTGACCTGTTAGAGATCAGAATGAAACTCAGCATTGGGGTATATGATTTTCTTTGCATTTCTCTCTTGGCAAACACTCATACCCTCTATTGCAGCGTCCAATATGACTGCATAATGTAGCACAACAAATATTAAAGCAAATAGGGGCAGGTGTGGGGTCATGGTTTCTCAAGCCTATGATAGTCTGTCTCTGGCCTTGTTTGAAGCTTCTGACACTGGCTGGTACTTTCATAAGCAGGGCAGTGGGTGGAATGGACCCCATATTGCTTCCAAACTGCAGTTCCCATAGCCTGGGGGAAGCATGTTATTCCATGTGAAAGCTACATTTCAGGTGTTGAGTTGGCTTCCCAGTTTTCTTCAGGGTACAGGCATAAGAGAAAAATGCACTTTTCTAGCTTTTGTGGGAAATCCTGGAGAGTTGAAAAGGAAGAAGGAAATTAGGGATTTAGTAAAATAAATTTAATGACCCCTAGTATTGTTTAACTATTTCTCTAGGTTAACTGTACTATCTTTTAGATTTTTTGAAGATTTTTATCTCTGAGGATTCAAAAAGTGGTTTGGAAGCATAATTTCCTGTCTTCATTACTGTATCCTTTACAGACTAGTCATCTTCCAGGAAGGAACGAATTCATTACAAATTTTAAATTCATTACTAAGAGGTTGTCTTTGGACCTCTAAAGATTTTTATACTGCAAACTTTACATCCCAGATAACATAAAGTCTGCCATTTCCCACTTTCAGAGCTCCTTAGGCATGAAAATGGACTTCTAGAAGCTACTAGAGGAGAAGAAAATGGAGTTGAATAGGACTCAGCTTGTTGGGCAGCTGGGAGGCAGCTGTCCTGAGTTTCTCTTCACCGGATTTCCTGCTCACTAGGTTAAGTTTTCAGTGACTCAATCTCCCCATCAGTGAGATGGGAATAGAAGTATTACCTCACACTGCCTTGCCAGTGGGATGTTAAATTTAATAAGTAAAAAATGCTGCAAGAGCACTGGATGAAAAGCCTCCTGGAGTGTTGCTGGTGGGAATTAGTAGCATCACACAAAACAAACATGCCTATTAAAGACAGCTGCCGGTTTTGACCTTAAAGCCTACCTTTTCCTCTGACTTAATGTTCAGTATCTCTGGAACAAACAGGGTGTAGTTTTACTTTCATATATGTTCTACTTATCCCTCACTCCTTCCTTTCTCATTCCCTTTTCTAATGCATTCATTTGCTGTGTGTATCGGCATCCAGAGACAGACATAGCTTGTCACAGCGCCGACATGTTTGATTCCGATGCCCTTGAGCTTGCTTGAAGCTTCTCTTGTTGAACGTAGGATGACCCCTTGGGTTTTGCAGTCCCACAAGGTTCTAAATACAGAACAAATGCCCTTTTGCACCTAAGCACAGGACTTTGAAACCAAGCCAAGCCCACAGCCAGAGATGATTACAGAGGTTCCTCAGTGACTTTAGATTCAAGTGTTGGTATTTGCACGTAAGTCAATTCTAAAATCCCCTCTTTCTGTTGAAAAGTCTGGATTTAATCTCCAGAGGGAGGGGTTCATACAGGGAAATTCAATCTGTATGATTTCTGATATTTCTGTCATTTTTATAGCTGAAGTAAGGAAGAAGTAGGGGAAGGTGGCATAATGGGGTGGGTAGGCAGAGCTTAATGCTGAAAACAGAAGCCTGATTGAATAGACCTCCTTGTGATGAGAGGGGGGTTCAATTCACAGTTGACCCCATCCCATTGTGTGGGCTGTCCTGGGAGTTTTCTTTGAAAATCCCAGTGGTCTTGGTTTTCTGCATGGTTTGTACTCAGCCTTTCCCTCCATGAATAGAATAGCTTTTTCTGGAATTCTTGCTGGATTTTCTGTGGTTGTTGGCTAAGCAATGCTCTCTCATTTCAGAAGACTTGAGCAAGCAAGTTATGGAAGCACTGATTAGGGACCCTGAATCATTTGCTGGCTTAGGGTTTTTCATATAGACAATAAACATATTCCTGGAACACAATTGGCCTCTGGAAACAGATTACAGTTTACTGTCCCAGGTGGAAGTGTCCATTCATTATCTGGATTGCAGGAGTGATTTGGGACTTCATAAACACATGGATTTCTGCCCTGCAGTGTTTACAACTCATGGTGGGTGATAGAAAGGCAGGGAGCTTCAGGAATGCAAGACGGTCCTAAAAGATGAGAAGCAGACTGAGCTCTGCAATAAGGACACCAAGTGCTGATTTGTGAACATCAGTCCTATACATTACTACTTCATAAATATATTGGCCTAGATGAAAGAATTAATTTCAGAAGGGAGGGAGTACCTGAACCCCTGCACAAGTGGAGTAGAGGCAAGGATCCATGAGAAAAAATGGAATTCTTTCCTAGGTGTGTTTTAACATCTTGCTAAAATTAACGTGCTGTGTTTGCCTGTCTGCTGCACCACCTCATAATCTAGTAGCAGCATTTGGGGTGGGAAAAGGGCTGTTTTCCATCACTTGTGTGGCAAGTTGCATCAAACTTCCTCATAAACCTGCATTGTTTGGAGTCCTGTGCCAGCCTTTGCCTCTTACTGCAGTGACTGGAGGTTGTCCTGTTTTACAGCTATATTCTGCACTCATAGCTGTGCTGACTGGTTTCTTATTGGTATAGCCCCATTTAAATGAAACTGAAGATTTTATCTAGTCAATATTGCATAAAAATTCAAGACACATCCCTTTGTTTTTTCAGTTTAAGTTCTCAGCACTGGCCCCACACTTTATCTTTCTGCTTCCCCACATGTGGAATATGCTCTGGCATAGGAGAATGCTGCTTGAAGCTATGCTGTGTAAACTATGCCAGATGCTAAATTACATTAAGCTACTTTTCTGCTTCAGGAGATCAGATCTTCATATTTGTTATTTTAGTATCTTAGAAAGTGCTGGTTTCATTCTTATTTGAAGCATAGGGAGTTTACATATGAGAAGGACTTTTATTTCCTCCTCATACAATACAGCCAGCCTTTTTTTCCTGTAAGCACACAGTGATTTGAAAGATACCAAGTTTTCAGTAAGATAGAAATGAATCCTATATGGAGATCCTTAGTGGTTAGAAGAAGATCTTGAAGAGCACTCCTTCAAGAAAGAAAAAAGCTTGAAGGTCTGTCATTCTTCTGCTTGTCATCTCTGTCCTGCTTGTTAGCTGTCTGGGGAGACACATACAGTCAGTGTGTTATGTTTTTCAGAAGTTGATCTGCCTCTGAAAAAGGATGGGTTCACCTCAGAAAGTACAACTCTGGAAGCCTTGCTGCGTGGAGAGGGAATAGAGAAAAAAACGGACACTAAAGAGGAAGACACTATACAAGAAATCCAGGTAAAGGAGATCCCCATGACCTGACAGCAGGGCTGGATGTCACAATTTGTCTCTAAGCTTAGCAGACTTTTGTCCTGTGGCAGAACAGTGCATCTGTTGATAGTTGTGTCATTCGACTGTCAAAATATTATCAAACCTTTGTGCTACACTGTGATGCTCAAAATGAACTTGGGATCTCACACACTTCTGTCACAAGAATCTCGGTCGCTTGGCCGTGTTCTGCACAGCTCCTATGTTGGAATTTGTTTTGCAGCACTATGAGATGGTTACATATAAAACTGGCAAGCAGAGATGGGTCCCAACCATAAACTAAATTTTAGTGCCTCATATTTAAAGTGAATTTGGACATAGATTTGAATTTGGACTCACAGCTGCTGACTGCAGAGAAAAATGTGTCATTGCCTTGCCTGTCTTTTTTTTATACTGAGAAGCCTTTACAAAGTATACAAAAGAAGTATGCAAGCAAAATAAGCAGTTAAAATATCCTAAACTTAATTATCTCAATTATTATTAGTGGTGCAGGTATGAGAAATTTTACTTCACATGTATTATGATTTGAAAGTTTTCAGGATTCCATTTAATCCTGAACTACATTTAATTCAATGATTAAAAGTAGAAACACATTCGTGGGTCTGCCGTAGAAGGAATTCAGCTAGCGTGAAGGGTTCTTATAGAAGCACATGTCACTTTATAAAGACGTTTTAAATTGTTAGGAAAGGGGGCCTCTCCCACAACAGCACATCTTTGGTGATGCTAAAATACCTTTGTGCTGTGAGTGTATTAGTGATTTTTAGTGAGAGCCATAGGCAGTATTCCAAACTTGATAATTTTGGCTGAGATGTTACATGTTGCATCTATACATACAGCTAGTAAAAATCTCAGTGGGCAGCCTCATGCCAAATGAAACAGAAGAGTGCGGGCATCAAATCTGTTTTGGAGTTCAGTCCTGTTGGTTTGTTTGTTAGAAATCTCACACATGTAAGGGCAGAAAAATAAGGTCTACTATTCCCAGTTACACAGATAAGGGAGTCCCATCAAAGATCCCGTGTTCATGAAGTGGGGAAAAGCTTCTCATGAGGCCCTATCTGTGCTTCCCTCTTTAGTAGTGTATCTGAGTCTATCAAGCTGAGAGCCCTGAAACTTTGTTTATACCTGCTTCCAAAGTCACAACAAGTCATGGTTCTGCATCCTTAGGAGATCAGCAAGTGTCTTTGGATGCCACTGTGCAATCTGAGCTCCCAAATTATCCTCATCTGCCATTCAAGGAGGGAGACTTCAGACATAGTGGAACTGACACAAGTCAGCATTGCAGAGCAGGGAGGGGGTGTAAAAATATACAGAAATTTTTCAGCTAAACTGCAGTAGCTGTGACCTGTCACCTGGATGCCAGGTTCACTGGAAAACGCGTGCAAAAGGCATGTCTTGCTGTTGTTTCTTGTGCAAAAGGCATGTCTTGCTATTGTTTCTTATGCAAACACAGCTTATCTAGATTCAGTCTGTACCACAGTGATTGTTGAAGCCTTTACTAGTAGCCAGCTTTCAGTGTGTACTTCAGCACCTGGCAGCTAGGCTGTACCAGATCAAAATCTTGATCATCACCTTTTATCCCTATGACAAATAAGAGAATGCAAATCTCTCTTTTGTTCCTTTTCGTGCTCCTCTATGCTTTAACTTGAAAGGGCCCAGCCTCAGTGCAGGGCAGAGTGAGCAGGTGGGGTGGTAATTGTAATTCCCATCTCAGTCCCAGCCACTTACCACCCTCTCAAGCTCAGAGTATCTGTCAGGAGGAGAAGACTTGGTGCTTCGCTGCACTGAAATACATCAGGCTGGGAAACTCTCTCTGAAAGACAGGATATAAAAGAAAAGTTACTTTGCTAAAAAGGGTAAGAGTTCCCCCTGCTAAATAGATGCAGTCGTTGGGATCTGCTGTACAGGTGGTATTTAACAGGGTTGAGGATTTTGCCCTTCAATAAATTTGTATTGAATGTGTGTCAGAGAAGGCTTCAAATAGCCATTTGATCATGCATCAGAAAGGTTATGCCCCTGCTATCAAGGACTAAAGTCATTACCCTGGCAGTGTTACCAAATTCACACTTGGTTACTTATTATCTTTTTCCAAAATTGGTGCTGCAATTTTAAAGAAAGTGGTTTGTAACGTTTCTCTTAACTGCTCTTGTGCAGTAGTATTGCCATAAACTAGCTCCTTCCTCTCCCACATACAATATGGTTGCAGCCTTCTCTGTTTTTTGGAGATAAATTCAAATATGAAGCAATGTGAAAATATGAACTCGCGTCAGTAAGTTTGTGTATTTTCTTACATGCCACTAGTATGTAACGTTTTCGAAGTGTTTCAGTTTCCTAAGATGAAGTCGATTAATATGCAACTGCGTGAATTTTGAAGAAACATTTTATGTATGCAGAACTGGAACTTGCTCAACTTTTACACCCTCTAGTATATATTACTCTAGTATTATGTGAAATTACATTTCATGATGGTCTCACCTCGTTCGTTAATAGCCTCCTGAGATTTAAAAGTAAAAGGAGAAAAAGCCAAATGAATACTTGATCCTTTACCACATTCTAAAAGATCTTTGTACTTTTTAAAATGGTCAGTGTCCAAAATTGGTCTTAAATGTTTAGCTGATAAAATAAAAATAAACTTGTGTAGTTGGTCTTTTAAATTCAGGCTTTTTTAAAAGTGAATTTTCTGATGTATTCCTTCCCACAAATTCAGAATTTGGTGCTTGAGGTATGCAGGAAGGAGAGGAACGACTGTGATTTGCTCCTGTTCTCCCTCTGCTGGCTCTCAATTAGCTGTTAAATAGAAATTACAGGGAAGAGAAAAATACAGGAAGATAGAAAAACCTTCCCATCACTTTAATGTCACTGATCTGAATCTGTATCATGGTTGCATATTGTAATTTGAATGTATGGTGGCATGGCAAACATAAGTTAGTTATTTCATACTAGTACCTTGTCAAATGGCACCGCCCCATGAATGGCAGGAGAGACTGGATCCCATTTCTGTATTTTTAGCATACATGCCAAGGGTTGAGGGGACTTCAATGGGAATTCTTTCCACATCATTGTAGTGATGATTTATCTTGCCTTTGTCTGTGCAATGTTTGGCTTGGGCATGTTTCCAGGGTGGCCAGCCTGTGTGTGATTCTATAGAGGTTACCTTCCAAAAGATCAATATTAAAGGATTTAAATTTGCTCTCCTGGGAATCTCAAAGTCGTGTGAGATGATAAATTATTGCTCCTATTAACTGATTGAAGAAACTATTGCTATTTTTCCTATTAACCTCAGTGAGATCTGTACTTCCTCAGCATTCTCATGCAACAAGATCCCTACTTCCAGTTTACAGAGTTGTACGTGTGTTGTACACTCCGAAAGATGTTACTTTCTACATGCACTAAACATGCTGGAATATATGGAGGAATTTTCTCTATTTTTGCTAAACAAAGAAAACTGTGAGAAGAACCACTAATTTCTGTCTTCTTCAAGTGCATTGTCAACATTAGAACAAAACAAAACAATTTAAGGTGCAAGAAACCAAAATAAAAAACATCATGCAAGCAATTTCGCAAACATGGCCTGCAGTTATGCATGCTAACACTTGTGTTGTCTTGGGATATCAATGCTCAGTGATGCCACTTTTATTTCTTAGGAACTTTTTTTTTTGTTGACTGATATCAGTGGTGTTTTTTAAATAAGAACTCCTTGGAGAACTGAGGGTGGAAGGGAAAGCAAATTTTGCTTTAGTGCAATGAAGTAGGGGTTCTGGGATCTGATCTGGCATTAAATCATTAATCAACTGTAATTTAATAACCTGTAGTCTCTGTGGTAAAGAGCAGAAGTTGGTTGATTGTGTCATCTTCTTCTAACCATTCCTGTTTATTGTTCAACTGCAGAGGGTTTTAGAAAATGATGAAAATGCAGATGAAATGAATGAGGAAGAGGATTTGGAAGAAGATATTCCAAAACGAAAGAACAGGCCTAGAGGACGGGTAGGTGGAGAATTTCCTGGAAGGGAAGGAAAGAAAGGAAGCAAACATCTGCTTTCTCATGTATATGTCACATATATTGTACATGCAAAGTGTATATCCATGGTACATGATAGTGATAACACTATAGGTAATTTTCAGACATATGGTCAAAGATTTGAAATACTTTTTTCAGTTTATTTTTGTGACTATTTAGAGAGTAAAAAGTTGGGATAAATTTATTATAGTGTTATGTTTACAATTGTAACATAAGGTGTAATACTTACAATGACATCCTGCTATTACAATGCTCTTACTTTAAAACAGCATTTACTCATTACAGAAAAGCAGCAAATTCAGTCATGACAGACAAAAAAATATTCAATATTAATAAAAGTAACTTGAACTGTGTTAATACATTTTGCAGCTTTCTCCAAGGTAGCACTTTGTGGCTGACAGTGGCCCTCTTGAGCCCCTGGCAAATCTTCCATTTGCTTAAAATGGGCAGTATTTTGTCCTTAGGGGAGTCTGTGTCCCTTCTCTTACCTAAGATGTCTTTTCACAATTTCAGCAGGGCACCAGTTAAGTAATGAGGCCTACATTTTAAAACTTGGAATCAACATTTGCAATTGTGGCCCTGCAAGCTAGGCATCTAAATAAGCGTGAGTACAACTATCAGAAGTTTCAAGCATTTTCATCTCTCTTTGGCTCCAGTGGATGCTGCAGGGGCACAGGAGCTCTAGAAGTACCTTTTGGTGTGTTTGTAGGAGTCAAGCAAGAAGGGCCACATTTTAGGCGAAATGAGCAGGATAAAATAGCTTTTGAATAAGAGAGAGACTGAATACTTGCAATGTACTTATGCATCAGACCGTCTCTTTTAGTTTCTTCTGTTATTGTGTTGTTTCAGTTTTCTGCTCCTCTTTATTTTGGAGCTTAAATCCTTTAATATAAGATCAAAGCACTTTAATAATTGGATAAGTATTATTTCACCTTCCTTATTCTCAAAATCACCTGAACCAGTTTCTTTCTTTCTTTCTTTCTTAGCCAAAGACCCCCACCTGGAAAAAAATTTTCCAGAAAAATGTAAGTTTCAGAAAATTTGTATGAACCAGTAACCAAAATGAGGATTTAGAATCAATACATGCACTCAGGCTTGACTGTAGCAACCAACTAATATTCCAGGCTAATAACTCTTTTGTAGTAAGTTGCTGTCACATAAATTACACATGCTGGTCAGGGTGAGTGAAACAGTGAATAGTTAAAAGAGATACACTGCTCAGGAGAAGGGGATTTCCTGTATTCATATATCCTAGGTCTACACAAAGTCCTGAAGTTACTGTTATGCGTGATTTTTTACTCCCCTGATCAGGAAACTGTTTCAGAATAACTCATTACTTTTTCTCTGCTACTGCAGGGAAAGGAGTTGCAGTAGATGTCCCATTCATTTTTAAAGCATATATTTATGTCTTATTTTCTGCCCTAGAACTGGCCTCCTATTAAGTACAGGAGCAGCAGGATCTCTTGCTTTTTTCTGGCAACTAACCCCCGCTCTGCTAGTGCCCTGGCTTCATTCAGTGCAAAAAAAGAGAAGCCTGAAGACTGCCAAATACTTTGAGCAATTTTTGGTTTTATTTGATGGCATCAATAACCAAAGCAAAATGTGGTATAAATTAGGATTTCAAAATTAGGGCCAGATTCTCTTGCTGTTGAAAACTGGTAAGCCTGAATTGTGTCTGGTCATGAGTGTTTTGTTACTCTTCAAGCAGCCCTTTTCTAATGTGAGCCTGACCCAGTGCAGGGGATTGAGGCTAAGGATTTGAAATTAGAGGACATGAAACCTGGGCAGCAATTTTTTTCTGGGAAGGAATCGGTTAGGGTACTTTTAGAGGACAGAAGAGAGGAAGATCCACCAGAGTGTGGCTTTTGGAGATCCAGAGAAGGAGTGAGAAGGGCTCACTGCATTGATGCAGGATTAAAGTGACGGAATTACTGCTCTGGACTTTCCAAATTGCACATGCCCCTTCCTTTCCCTACAGCATGATTTTATTTTTAATGCTGGACACTCCATCTGTCCCTCTGGCTACTCTCTCTGGCTGCTTCAGTGCTGCTTGAAGGCTGCTACTCCTTGGCTTCCAGGTCTCACATGTCAAATCTTAAGACTCTGCTGCATCCCTTCAGGAGAATGAACTCAGTTGTGGATGACTGAATTCAACAGTCCTGATGCTAACAGTAAGCACGAGGCACTCAGTTTAGTGCCTCTGGGGCAGCTACTCAGTTTACTAATCCCTCAAGGGTAGCCGTGAAATTGTGGGAGCATTCAGAAGGACACTGAAGGCCAAAGAGATGGATTTTCTGAAGGAGCTGTGGAATATCTTTGCTGGACAGGGAGAATATGATAGGAGCTGGGAAGGACAGTTTGCTAGGAGATAAGAGAGGAATGAAGCTGCACCTGTACAGATTGTCTGCTTATCAGCTGGATATCCCATGGGACAATTTCAAAGGAACTAAAGACATTTAGGAACCTAAGTTCCATTGAAAGTCATTGACTTGAAAAATCTCTCCCTGTGTGTTCAGTGTATGAAAAAGTATACCTGACATCTGGTCACGACATGAATGCTGTACCCTTGCGTTTCTGTAGAAAACAGTTTGAAGGGAAACAGCTGGCTGTAAGACTAGCGAAACTGTGAGCAATGTACCTGAAATTACCATCCTCTTCTGAAAGGTGGCTACATAAAAATAGTACCTTCTTACTCAACATATCCATTCTCAGTGTGTAAAAAATCTATTGACTAGTGACAAGAAAAGACTTTACAGTTTTTTTTACAGCCATGAAAAGCCAATGCAGGTGGGAGGATAGAGAAATTAGATCCTAATCCAGGTACCAGTAGAAATATTCATGTAGGGCTAATCACTTGTGTCTTTGAGGACTCTCTGATGAGCTGAGGGTTGTATGGGAGCTGCCATGGACTGAAATACAGATTGCAGCACATTTTGCAGTAGTGAGGGAAGAAAGGAACTAGCCTGGGATTAATTTCATAGCCCAGAGGAAGTTTACAGAGCTGGCAGTCAGAAGGAAAATGTTGCAGACTAGTAAGATGTTTTTATGTGATATGGTCAGTAAAGTAGCTTCCACCAAACAGTTGTTGCTGGAGCCTTTTCCAGGGTGAAACTGCTTTTCAGTCCACCCTTACAAATCTCACTCTGCACACGTGTGCTGATCTGCACAGAAGTCTTTGCAGAAGGCAGACCTATACTTCTCATACCTAGTAGTATTTACCCCATTCAGACAGCTGCAAATCTATGTCTTTCCTTCAGGACTGTGTTAAGAGTTAGACCTGAGCAATCCCAGGGAAATAATATGTGAAGTTTTTGCTAATCCCTGTTTTGACAGATTTTGGCAGGCCAGCATAAAACTGTTCCTTGTTCCTTCTCTTTAGATATCCCATGGAATGCAGCTTGAATAGTGCTAGGTCAGTCCCAACTCCACAGAAGACGGACAGAGCTCCTATGACCCCTTTGTGTCTGGGGTACTAATATTTTCAGATTTTCTACGTCTTCTCCAGCTTTACTTGACAAAGCTTTGTCCATTTCTTATTTTTACATACAAAAGCTTGAAGGATTTGAGTCAGGCAGCCTTGTCTAGTGTGAGAAGCATGAACAGTTTAATAAGAGGAGCAGCAGAAACAATTTTGTTGCTTTTACGCAGGAATAGAATAGCTGGCAGAACTAATAAAGGGCTGTCTAGCCATCCACCTGCAGATCACTTCCTCTAATAAAGATCAAGTCTAAAATTATTGTCATCTACACACTGTACATTAGTGAACAGGAAAGAATTGAAGGCCTTGGCTAAGTTCCCAGTTACACCTCACAGCCTCTACCTCTGGACAGATAAGAGCTGTCCCCTTGTTGGCATCTCAGCTGAGAAGGGTCAGGATCAAGTAGCTTTGATGCTGGAATTCCACTCTTACCACTGAAGCTCAGACAGAGCAATCTGTACTGGGGAGAAATAAGAGCTTTTCCATTTCCAGGGCAGTCAACTTGATATGGTGTAGGAACACAGAACAGCAGGGACCTTTCTGGGTAATTCCCATTCTCTGTTATTGCAGGTAGCTACGTTTCCTAATCTTCTTCACTAACTGACCAAAGCTCCATTTTGGAATTAGCCATGGTATCTTTCTCACAAAAGGCCATTTCAAAACATTGCTTTTCAGCTAGAAAACAGAACAAAACAAACAACCCCCCATTTGAAAATATTAAAGGAAATAATTTTACCTCTGTTCTATTTGGGGCCTATTTTCTGGCTGATTAAATAGCTGCATTTGTCCTCTAACACCTGTTCATCTATTCATTCATATTCAGTAAAGCAAGGTATTTGAACATCTTCAGAAATGAATGTGTGATGATACTCGACTGAATATGTGCTGGCAGTAACCTACTGCTATGGATGAACAATTTGGGTTATCTGTGGAGGGGATCTACACTGCATTACAAGGTCCACTAACATAGTGCATATCTTAGGAGGTGAAGGGTCAAGCCCACCCTTGACAGCCCTACATGGCAGCTGAGGAATTGTTTAGTTCATATTGCACATTTTTCTTAGGAGGGTGAGGGGCACAAGAATACCCGAGGGGCAATGGAATAATGTTAACATTCCTCTTGTCCTTGCAGGCTCGGGGATCTGGAGGAGGCAGGAGACGGAATGATGCTGCCTCCCAGGACGATCATGACAAACCCTATGTTTGTGACAGTAAGTAGCACCAAGACAGCTGATTCTGCTTCCAGCCTGGTCCTACCAGCTTGGTGTACTCAGGGCTTTGTCTTTTCTCTTCCAGCAAAATATTCTGCTGCTCTCTGACTTGCATGTTTGCCACCTGCTGCTGCTTCATGCTCTTGGTGTTTTTGCATGAAGGAAATAAAATGAAGTCCTCAGCAAGACTCCACTTTCCTTTGCCCTATAATAAATCATCTCTTATATTTTCTTCCTCTTCTCTTTTTCTGGCTTCTCTGCCTTTTGTCTTCCTTCCCCCCATGTAAGATTCACCCTCTATTTCTTTCTCTGTTTCAGATAGTTACAAACAAAAGCATAACTCAAAAATCTCCGAGAAAGGTACTTCAGCCTTGTTGTATCTCTTCATATATTTGGCGATTCTCTGTCCTTCAAATCTCACTGGGCTGAATTTTGAAGGTCTTATTCTCATCCATCACTCAGAAAGTACTCTTGTGGTATCATCAGAAGTAGAGCCCTCCCAAGAAACAAACCCAATCAGAATGCTTTGTTTCGAAACATATTCCCTTTGAATATGGCCATAATGTTTGACATGCTGCAGTGGGACTGCAGGTGAAGTAAGGCATTGCCCTACTGGGAAATGATACCAGAGCCTAATGCCCAAAGTGAAGAAGGATACCGGAGTTCTACTATGAGGAAGAAGTACCATATTTGATACACAATATATTTTTTTTATGGTCTAGTCCTTGGTGCTTTCCTTTTTCTTTTGCTATTCTTTTTTGCTTCACTATGTCATTTCTGTGAAGGGCAGTTATTTTACCCACATGCTTTTGAGGTCTTCCATCTTAAGTCTTACTGTACTGTACATGCAATGGTAATTTGTGCTACTGGCTGCTTTCTGTCCTATAAACCAATAACCTAACAGAACTTAATAGGAGAATAGTGGGAGGTCTTTACTTCTGTGACACAAAAATGTTTGGTGGTTTTAAGGATGATTAGAAACCCCCTTTCTCCACTATTTACCTGTCTTCCAATGTTACTGACCTTAAAAGACCAACTGTGATGGCTGAGCTGCGAGACGCTGTCAATAGGCTAAAAGATGTCAAGGAAGCTGAGAGGAAGCAGGACTACTTGCTCCAGGCCCAAACTGTGCAGGGGCCCCAAGCATCCACTGTAGCTCATGGAGGAAATAAGGAGGCTGCTGACGCAGGAAGCTGGGAAGCAGTAACAAAAAAAACCCAACAAAAAAAGGAGGAAGAGGACAGTTAAAAGCAAGGGGCTTCCTCCTAAATCTGATGTTCCCCCCCAGAACCTCTTTGCTGTCCTGCAGGGGGCTAATGAGGAAACACACTTGCGCCAGGGACAACCGGCTGATGAACTGGTAAAGAAGATCACCACTGGTGCTGCCAGGAAAAAGAGTCGAGTCGTAGTAGTAGGGGTCTCTACTTTGAAAGGCACAGAGGCACCCATCTGTTGGCCTGGCCCAGTCTCAAGGGAGGTGTGTTGCCTTCCAGGAGCACGGATCAGGGATGTTGCAGAGAGGCTGCCTGCTCTAGTCAGTCCGACTATTACCCACTTATAGTGATCCATGTGGGTGCTACTGATATAGATAGCAGTAGCCCGGAGAACATAAAGAAGGACTACAGAGCCCTGGGAGAGGTGGTCAGGGGCTCTGGAGCTCAGATTGTCTTTTCATCAATTCTCCAGAATAAAGGGGAGGACCTTAAAAAAGCTAGGAGGATTGGCCAGGTTAATAAATGGTTAGAAGGGTGGTACCATAGTCAGGGGTCTGGGTACTTTGAACAATGGGACTCAATTTTAGTAGGCCAGGTCTACTGGGGGCTGGTGGAGCTGGTCTGACAACAAAGAGGAAGAACGGTTTTGGTAGGAGGTTTGCCAGACTGGTCAAGAAAGC
>JANRGW010005933.1:0-20512 GCA_024733675.1 Psilopsiagon aymara
GTGGTGAGGCACTGGAATGGGTTGCCCAGGGAAGCTGTGAATGCTCCATCCCTGGCAGTGTTCAAGGCCAAGTTGGACATAGCCTTGGGTGGTATGATTTAGTGGGAGGTGTCCCTGCCCATGGGAGGGGGTTTAGAACTGGATGATCTTAAGGTCCTTTCCAACCCTAAGTATTCTATGATTCTATGACTCTATGACTGCACAGTACAGGCATTCAGCTTTTATACTTTCAATAACATATCCCACTTACTATTAATTCTGGCTTGACTTGCTACTGTAATGCCTTGTGCCAAGAGCCCAGCATATAAGCTGCCAGAAGCAGGCAGAAAAGACACCACTACCTATGGAGCCCACAACCATACAGCCTGAAAAAGGACAGCAGACAAAAGAACAACAAGGAGTCCACAGGGATCATGCTTAGTCAGGAAACTGGACATTCCCTATTGGGTGGACCCAACTAATTCAAACCAGGAATATTTTCCATTATATGTTTCTGGCAAGAGGATGGATCTGCAGAGAGGGAGACAGTCCCAGCCTAAATGCTGCTAAAACAGTTTCTTCTCCCTGTCTGACAGGAGAGAAATCCAACCAAATCCTGGCATACACATGGCTTTTCACAAAATGTCATACACTGTTGGGAAAAGAACTGCCTATGCTCTGCAGATTACCAAGCTGTGTTTCTTACCAGTGCACATAGTCCTTTGGAGCCAGCTTGCTGATAGATGGAACAACCGTATGAAGCCACCAGACAGCATCTCGTTGGATAGCAGCAATCTGGTTCTGGAAAGAGCGCAGCACTTCCAGGTCTGAAAAACAGCCAGGTTACAAACTACACATGTATGAAGAGTCCCTTGAAGAGCCAAGCAGGAGAGGGTGGCTGTTTTAAAAGCAGACAGCAACCAGGACTCTGAAGCATCAACAGTGAACTGGGGAGAGGTATAGTGGACGGCCTTGAGTATCCTAGCACTGACACCACACATACTCTGCTTTCTGATGCATGCTGCAATGAAACCACAAGATGCAGCATGGACAAAGTAGTGTTGTGAGAAGATAGCTGGGCAGTCACTTCAGTGCCCCTCCAAAAGTCTGTCTTCTCAGCACTCGGTACTCAGTAATCCTAATGGCTGCCCCTCCAAGCTTGAGGCCTCTCCATACACATTTCCCTTTCCCCAGCCTCTCAACCACTGCTTCCACAGACACAAGAAGCACCTAGCCATACAAATGCTCCCAGCTCTGTCAGTCTCAGGATGATAGCAAGCACCCACATGCCTCTGTTCAGAATGGAGACTTATACCTCCTCCTAACCCTAGTTGCAGTGTTCCCCCAACCTAAGGGGGAGATATCTACCAAGCTGCCTATCTTCAGAGTTGTTCTACTTACTCTTTTTCTCTCCTTTGTCCCAAGCAATTCCAGCCTCCTTCACCTGGGCTGTAATTCCAAGCATCATGGAGACAGCTAGCAGATCTGTTATGTGGATGACAAATCGCTCCTTAAAAAAAGAAAGGATGAATTGAACCAATAATACCCAAAGCTGCCTTCTGGAAAAGTGTTTTGTCATGCAAGATTATGATAACGGATGTTCGGAAATGGGATACGGAAGCAATGCTATGAGACACACAAATACTGACTCACTCAGCTAACAAAGAACAAGAGTAGCCAGAAAAGCACCTACAGAAGAGCCCAGCACACCACTGGTACATCCAGCAGCCCAAGGGTCAGTGCACCACTGTACATCCAGCAGCACTAGGGCCAAATAGTGGTACCTTAAACTCCATTTCTGCATACTGGGCCTCTTTGCGTTCCTGCATAAGACCCAGACAGAAGGCCTGGAAGTTGATCTCATGTTTTGTCTGCTTGATGATCTCCCGCAGCAGAGCCCGCGAAGCCCGCAGGTAATCGTCCTTAGTGGTCAAAAGATCCTGGAACACCATTGCTAGGTACTAAGGCCATACAGAAAGAGAAAACTTTCAGTGTATTGTAACGTAACTTCATCCACAAAATGAAAAGACACAAGGAAACAGTGCCCGTCCTCAAGACCCCCCCAGGGAACTGTAATAACCCTTCTCTCATGAAACTTCATTACCACAAGGCTGGTCACCCAGAATGTGGGAGTTAGAAAATACACATGTACATTTACTCCTGAGTAATAATGTGATTTCAAAAGAGTACGATACAGATCTCACAGTTGTATGTGAGAAGATTTCATTTGAGCCTCAAATCAACTAAATCTCTCTGGTGGGGCTCTGGGTATACTATCACTCACAAAAGACACTACACCTACCTTTGGAGCTTGCTCTGAGCTATGCTGAAGCACAGTGTACAGGATCTGCATATTGTTGGGATTTCTTGCATTTGACAGTTCGTTGAATATCACGAATTTGATTGTAGTGCCCAGGTTATCCCTGTGTGCATTCAGCAGCTCTCTGCAAGGGAAGACCAGAGGTATCAGAGCTGAAGTTTCACTACAGCTAGACTCACTGTTTCAATTTCTCACTGAAGTATTTAGCACATGAAAGTGAAAAGGATGGAGTTGCACATATGTCCAGCAATATTAAAGGATTACAAACACTTCTAGGCCATTGAAATCCATTTAAATGTCACACACAACACCCTACAGTCCAAGGTCTCATTTAAAAACACTCTGCAGAGGCACTGAGTCCATCAGAGCCCTGAACACATCTTCCAGAGAGCATCCTCTTCCTGTCACAGTCTCAGTCACTCACCTGACACACAGCATGTAGTGGTTGAGAAGGACTTTTGGCTTGAGACGAATTTTGATCAGGTTGGAGATAACATCCATGTCCTCTGAGCTGTGCGTGTTGCAGTTCATACAGACTGACATCAGCAAGTCCTGAGCTGGCTTAGTCAACTGCAAAGGAAGAGCAGAAAGGCTACCATCACAGCTCAGAAACTTATGCGGTGTACAGGACGCAGCCCTCCTGGCTGGATTCTAGATCAGGTCCAGAAGAGTTGTGCTGCTTCAACAGCTTCTATCCTTACCTTTGGATTCTGCAGCCACATCTCCAGCCTCTGCACAGCTGTCTGCCGCACCTCTTTGTAGCCACAGGTTGCTGTTAGCAGTCGAAGGAGGTTCCTGGAGACATTGTCCATTGGCTGGCGCCGATTGAGTTGGTCCCGCAGCATGTCTAGGACATACTCCTCCACACTCTCTGCAAGGTCGTCATACCTGGGACACGCAAACTGCATTATATTCACTTCCACGTTTTGCTGTGCCCAGAGATCAGCATCCTTTCTTGTTTGTGGTACACGTTATACACAAAGTCTACTCTTTTCTCCTACGACCAGTTTTATCTGATGCTCAACATCCTCTAGCAAGTGCCACAGGACATACAGCGCAGAGGAGCTCCCTGCTGCAGCACTGCAGGAGTGGGTGAGCACAGACAGATCTGCCACACAGCAGAGCAAGAGGCACTGTACCTGGGCATGAGCTGGCCCGCCTGCTCTGGGCTCATTTTCTCCTCCGCAATCAGCAGCTCACTCTGGCTGTCTTCCTCCTCTGTCATGGAAGGGTGTGGGCTGCTTCCTAAGAGAGACCAACACACAACATGCTTCATAAGACAACTGCTTTTTCTACAGAGCACTCACTCATGCTCTCATGTGTTTAGCTTTTTTCAAGGATCCTCTTCAGCAGCACTGAAGGAAGCCACAGCTAGTTGCTTCCTCACACTGTACCACACACACACAGGCACATTCCCCAGACCTCTTTCACTACCTGCCCTGAAATGTCCCCAACAAATGAAAGAGCCCCAAAGAGAGGAAAAGCAATGCCTGGAACTCTAAGTCTGTTTTATGTGACACCATCAAGTATCAAACTATTCCACCAGCCAGTGAGCTCATCAGGCTTCATGCTCTCCCCACCCCTCTCTGTTCTTGCTTCCCAAACACCTTCTTACCAGCACTAAGGTCTCCTCCGCTACGTCCAACTTCTCCATGCAAGAGCATGCTCTTAGGAGGCATCTTTGTGTTAAAAGCTGTTTGGATGTTATCCACAAATGTCTTGCAGTGAGGGCTGTCCACCCAGATGCGCTCCCCAAGAGAGTCCTCAATGTAAACCTGCAGAAGAGAGCACAAACCATGCTCAAGCCTGTTCGTTTTACTGATTAACCAAAGGAGTACTCGTGACCTTCCAGTTCTTATTTACTTTCACAACCCAAATTCTACAGGCACCAACCCCCTCAAGCAACACAACTGATGAACCCTTACCAAAGATTTTACAAGCTTCTATAGCCACGATACAGAAGCTGGTCTTCCAAAACCTTAGCCTTTTAAATTAACGGGCTGGTTTAATCCCTATGGACAAATCAGAAGTCTCTGTGACACTTGTATTTCCAAACCTGGCTGGTTTTACCCAGATCACCCACCACCACCTCAGCCCAGCAGAAGCACCCTTGGTTCAAAAACCTTGACAAAGATCTCCGGCCAGTTTTCATCCTCTTCATAAGCTGCCATAAGAAGGTTGCAAGCCAAGACAGACACGAGGCTATTCCCTTTGGCTTTGAAGTTGATGGAGGCATCTCTTCGGAGCAGACTGCACAGCGCCTGGAAAACCATCCACAAAACTAAAGTGATAATCAAGCCCCCTAGCAAGAAAGCACACAGAAAAGCTTTACAAAAAGAAATACAAATTGCAGTAGCTTGCCATAGATATACAGCATTTAAAAGACACGCAAATTAAGCTTTGACCCGAGATACTGAACTATGCTGCAATGATACATCAGCTTAAGAGGCACAGCCCTCACCTCAATAACCCCTTCAGTGGCAAAGATGTTTGGCTTGATTTTGGCCAGGTACATGAGGCTCAGGTACAGCGTGGTGTCAGGTTTGGCTCTGTTCATCTTCAGCTGCTTCACAGCTCCACACAGCACTCCCTCAATACGGTCATCATTGCCTTCTGCCTCTGCTGCCTCAATTTCATCCAGCAGCACCGTGGGGACAACTGCAATCACCACACACAGGCATCAGTATTTACCTTCAATAACTTGCCCTGAGATGCTGGCAGGGCCAATCACCAGGAAAGCAGAGCATGGACCAGCTCACTTTTAGCCCCTGCAATGGCTCTTCCCAAACCCAATTGCTACGAAAAGCTCTGTTTCACACTTGACAATGCCCATTTGTTATTATTTAGTTGGTTCATGCTAGTGTGCTCCTCTGCAAATGTATCAAACACCAGAAAAACGGGATGGCAATCCAAAAAGCAAGCCCCATTCGGATTCAGACTCTGCTAAAGAAATATACTAATAAAACGCCACAATCTGCACTCAAAGATGTCCTCAGAGAGTCTTTTGATGCTGCTATTAAACACCTATCAGGCACGACAGTGCGCGCAAGTGAATGCCCACAGGAGAGAAGACAGAACTGTGATTTCAGCCCTACATCCACCACGGGAAACCCTTAAGGGCAGCACACAAAGCCAGTGTGTGGGCTTCAAGAAAGGCTCCTGGGCTGAAGCAGGAGGTAAAGGCAACACTGCATCCCCAACCTGCCTGTGTCGGCAGACCCCTGAGGTCTCACCTTCGATGGGGATGACGGACGGCTCCTTGATGGAGGGCGAAATGGCTCTCTTCTCCGCCACGGCCGCCTCTGCCAGACGGCCCAGGGCGCTGAGGGGCGGCGTGGAGGACAGTTTCGGCCGCTTGGTCAAGCCGGTCAGCCCCGCCGGGCCCGCTAAGGCGGCGGCCGCGTCCCGCTTGCGCTCGGAGGGCAGCCCGGGGGGCGCCGGCTTCAGCAGCGTGACGGCGGCTTTGCCCTCGCTGCTCTGCCCCTTGGAGCCCAGCGCGATGAAGTCTCCCGGCGGCGGGTGCGCTGCAAGGGGACAGCGGGCAGACGTGACAGCGCCGGGCACCGCAGAACACCGCTGCCTCCCCCCCGCCCTCCTCCCCGGCCCGGCTGCACTCACCGGAGGGCTTGGGCACGGAGCTGGGCCGCCGCACGGCGGCCGCCTTCGGACGGTTCATGGCGCGACCGCCACCGTCGGGGTCGGAAACGGAACCACTCCTCCGCCTGCCCCCGCCCCGACGGGGAGAAGGAGGTGCGATCCCGCCCCGCCCCACGGGGCAGCGCCTCCAAGCGGGCAGGAGGGGGAACTGCACCCGGGGGGGAGATGGGAGATCGCTGCGGTCTCGGGGGGGCTCTTAGGGAAAGGGCTGGGATTGGAGGGGGGGGGTGGTTTGGTGACACTGACCAGGGGCTGGAATTGGGGGTGTGGGATGTGGAGTTGGAACTGGGGGGCTTAGATTAGGGCTGAGATTGAGCAGCTGAGATTGAGGGGATGGGAGGACTGAGATCAGATAAAACTGGGGGTGATGAAAGCAACTGGCTGCCCCCCCCGCTCATCTCCCCCATGCCCTCATCCCATCCCCATGCCATTCTCTCAGGACAACTTCTCCACGTGTCTTTATTGCAGCAGGGTCCTCAGGTGCACACACCGCTCATGAGAACCAAGCGGGGGCACACGGTGGCCAAGCCTCCCCTCCCAGGCTCCCCACCCCCAGCCGTGCTGGGGGGTCCCCATGTCAGGAGGTGACAGTCCCCACCGCCTCCTCCATAGCAACATCCCAGCTTCAAGGGCTGGAGCACTGAGCGTCTTCCAGACAGTGATGGCTAGGTGGGGGCAACCCCCCAGCCCCCTGCTCACAGCCACTGCATGGAGAAGCCCTGGTTGAGACTGAGGCCGAGGTCACTCACAGTGAGAACCTGCGGGAGGAGAGGAAACATTTTAAGGTACAGCCTCAGCCTGGGCGTGTGGAGCATCCTGTCCCCTTCCCAGCCTGGCTGAGCTGCACTCCCCCTGAACACTGACATGGCAGGAGAGCCACCTCCTCAGCCACCAGCCCTGCCTGTGGCCCTTAGGGCCAGGAGAGGAGGGATGGAGACCCCCAAGGATGGGGCTTCCCCAGGACAGGGCACCCTGAGAGGCAGCCATACCTGGTTGTCCAGGTAGGAGAAGGGCTTCTCCCGGCCATTCAGGAGGACCTTGCTGGGTGGTTCTTGCACCCCAAAGATGCTCAGTGTGCCAATGGTGACATCAGTGGCCTCAGCGCTGGCATGGAGGACAGTGGAGGTGAAGATGTTCTGCAGGAGGGGACAGCATGAGCTCAAGGTGGCTGGCTACCATCAGACCCCCCTGCCCGCCCCACTGCATCCCACCTGCGTGACATTGAACACCACATAGGAGTAGCTGCCCTGCTCAAAGGTGTTCAGGCTCTCTCCATCGTCCCAGAAGAGGTCCCCCCAAGCAGTGTCACTCGAAGACAAGGCCACGATGAGGCACAGGGGGTTCCTTCGGGTCACCTCGCTGGTGGTCCCTGGTTTCTGGGGTTCAAAGACATGGGTGATGTAGGGCTGCGAGTACACAGTATGGGGGTCTGGGAGCTGAGGTGCAGGGGACACACACACACAGGCTGTGGACAACTCTGGGGAGGTGATGGATGGGTGCTTACCTGGGTGGGCAGGATGGCACCCTCCCTGATGTGCAGGTTGAGGTGATCCAGGGGGGCTGACATCTTCACCATCTCCCCACTGCTGTTCATTGAGGAACCCTGGGCAGGCAGCAAGAGATACAGGTATGAGGGGGTCAGGGGCACAACACAGGGCTTTGGGCATGGGTCTGGGTACAGCAGCCATCCCCACCCGTTCCTCCATCAGGGCTTGCTGGGCTCAGCTGTGGCTTCCCACCCACAGCCCCAAGATGGTCAAGCAGGGACCAACCAAGCGCGGCAGTGCTCCTCACCGTGTAGAAGTCATACCACGTGCCTTGGGGGACATAACCCATGACTGAGTCCACCCCAGGATCCAGCACCGGTGTCACCAGAAGGCTCCGGCCCCACAGGAACTGCCTGTCCAGCCCCAAGGTGGTCACATCCTGGGGGAACCTGTGGCCAGATGGAGATGCCGCTTGGATCAGCCACTTCTCCATGACCCAGTGTCTCCACAGCTCCTGGTGGGGATGCTCTTACTCAAAGAACAAGGGACGGGCAACGGTGTCCCCTTGCAGGTGGGCACGGTGGAAAAGAGTGTAGAGGAAGGGCAGGAGGGAGTAGCGGGTCAGCAGCACGTCCTTCATGGCTGTCCTTGCTGCAGGGCTGAACACAGTTGGGTCCTGGGCCTGGGGGAGACAAGGAGAGTCATCCCCATCCCCAGCCTCACCAGGCATCCCCACTGCCGCTGACCTGCATCCCACATCCTCCGTCCCACATCCCACATCTCACCCATGGAATGCCTCCCACTGACCTTCTCGTTCTGGGTGTTGTGGTTGCGAGCGAAGGGGTAGAAGGCACCGAGCTGCATCCAGCGAGTGCACAGCTCCTCCGAGGTGCTGCCGGAGAAGCCGCAGATGTCCGCCCCGACCAGCGGGATGCCGAAGAGGCTGAAGCTCAGCAGCCCTGAGGGCAGGGACAGGGAGTTTCTGAGATGTCTCTGGGCAAAGAGGAAGCTCGATGCAGCTGAGGTGCTGCTGGGGAGGATCTGCATGCTGCGCCACCCACCTGGGATGGAGTAATACATGTCCTTCCACTGGCTCCGGTTGTCACCCAGCCAGTGCCCCGAGTACCGGCCCTGGCTGGGGAAGGTGGAGCGGGAGATGACGAAGGGGCGCTTCCCCCGGATCTGGATCAAGGCGCTGGAAAAGCACAGGGAGGGACAGATGCAGGAGGTGAGAGCAGCCCCCCAAGAGTTCACCTTAACCCACAACAGAGGGGGTACATGTCAGCACCATGGCGGCCCTACAGTGCTAGAGGGCTGGCGAGAATAAAGCAAAGGCCCAGCGCCAGGACTGGCTTCATCCCCCATATGCAGTGCCAACTTCGCTCCTCTGCTGGGTTATCCCATCCCAGAGGCTGTCAGCAGCCACAGCATTTGCCCTTTGGGTCAGGCATGCAAATCCCCATCTTTTCCCTGCAAACCTGTGAGCAGCAGCATTTCATCCCATCCCTGGCCAACAGGAAGTGGGATGCTTGGGTACCTTGCTGTGGCTTTGGCTTCCATCAGCCCATAGAGGTTATGCAGGTTGTAGTGCACCGAGGCTTTCTGCTTCGCTGAGGCACACACTGTCTTTGCAGAGAGGGAATCACCCAGCACAGCTGTCAGGAGGGAGAGATGCTGTCAGCACATGGTGGAGAGGGCTGCAGGGGATGCAGATCCCCCTTGCCCTGCTTGCTGGCTTTGGGGCATCCTTCCCACCACTGCCAACCACTGCCAAACCAGCACCAAAAGCTCATGCAGATGGTCCTATCCTGGTCCTTGACATGGCCTGACAAGTGTTCAAGGGCTGGGTGTGGATGCTGGCACATGGAAGTAGGGATGGAGACATTCAGTGTGTGAAACAGAGACATGATGTCTCTTAAAAATGGTTTTTCCCTACCAGACCCAGTTGCCAGTGATCTCCAAGCACACAGTACCTACCAGCACAGCCTTGTGTTTCATCTTCTTCCTTACCTGGTGTGTAGGGTGGGCTGTCGAGTTCTCCCGGTGGGCAGCCTTCTTCAGACCCATCCATGAAGTTGGATGGTTCATTCATGTCCTAAGCAAAGAAAATAGTGGAGCAATTTCAAGGGGGAAGTTTTGGGGATCCATGGATAGAGTGGGAAAACACGTTTGAAAGGAACAGACAGTGTGAACAGAGCTGGCAGGGAGTGAGATGGGGGCAAGGAAGGACTTACGATCCAGAGGCCATCGAAAGGTACATGGGCATGGAAGCGCTGCAGGTTCTCCAGCCACCACTGGTGTGTGTCTGGGTTGGAGAAGTCCGCAAAGGCAGTGAAGCCAGGCCAGACCTGTGGGGACATCACAAAATGATGGTTTCAGTGAGCAAGTGGCTTGTGGGGTACCACCCCATGGAACGGGGTACTGCAGGGGTGTGAGCATGCTGGAAGAACCAGGGGTGAAACAGGCAATCAACTCAGGCTAACTGCTTCAAGTCCTGGATGCTGCACGCACAGCATCCCTCCTGCCTCCATGGTACCCAGGAGCATCGGGATGCTGAGGACACCCCAATGTCTGGTGGGCAGTGGCAACTGATAGAGCAGCTGCTCTGCCTCCTCTTGCACAAGCCCTGACACCACCCAGCCCAGGGCACGCCATGGAGAGGACATGATTTCTCCACACTTTTCATCACTCCAGGAATTTCAGTGGATTCATTTCTCCTCAGGTTTTCAGGCTACATTAAAAGCCTCCTCCTTGTAGATAGCAAGGAAAAGTGGTGGGAGAAAATGGCCAAAGGGGACAAATTGTGAAGGAACCACTGCAGAGCAGATCTGAAGGAATATGCCCATCACAGACAACCTCCCCTTAGCCTAGAAACAGGAAGGGACAGAAATCAGATGACCAGATTGGGCAGAACTGCCAACTCCATTAAGCTCATATGACATCCACGAGCTCCTCTGCTGGGGCGCGGGCTGGCTCCCAAGGGCGCTGGAGATGCCGGGATGTGACACACAGGGGTGAGAGCTCAGCCAAGCCCTGGCACTCATCCCGGAGATGTCCCTTGGCCGCTTGTCTTTCCCTCCAGTGTGCGGGATGAAACCCCAGCCCTGCTATTGCTCAATGCCACAGGGCTGGGATTTCCCTCCAGAGCTCCTCACCTGCCCGATGAGCGTCTGCCCTTGGGTGGTGTTGAGGAACAAACCTCGTCGCAAGCCTTCATCAAATGGCCAGTAGGAGCCGTTGGGGCTGGTGCTGCTGATGCCGGGATCCTGGGGATGGAGCAGAGCGTTAGTGCCATTCCCGGCAGGCCACAGCCTCTTCCTCATGCCAGATTGGTGTCATTTGGAGAGGGCGACAACCCAGACAGGGTCAGACAGAGCTCACACACGGTGGCTGTTTCCCCCAAGGGGAACAGAAACTTGCTTCAATGCTTCCAGGCATGTTTTCTAAAGCACCACTTCTGCAAGTCCCCAGGACCCATCCGGGTGTTTCAGGAAGCAGGGGATAAATGCAAGAAGTCTTGTGCTTATGCAAGAAATGTCAGGTCACAGATGGGCTTGGGATACAAGGGAGAGCTCAACAGGGAGGGAACACAACCTTTCCCTCCCCAGGACCCCCATCAAGCAGAACCAGTACCCCCTTTTCCTTGTAGAGCGAAGGAGGGAGAACACAGCCAGGTCATGAGATCCCAGCACTCATGTGGATGTGAGCACCACGAGTTAAACAGCCTGACCCGCAGTTCCTTTCACCCACGGGGACAGGGGCATCCCTGTGCTCCCGCAGCAGAAAGGAGCACAACACAATAACCTGACCCATGCCTCTGCGGTCCCTGCACTGGGGGGATTTCCAGTGGCAGTTCCAGTGGGGATCAGTCTTGGATAAAAATCCCTGGGGCTGGAGATGACCACGAGCCTCCCTTATGCCTCTGTATCACATCCTGGCTCTGCAGCCAAAACAACACAGGGGATGAGGAGGAGAAGGAGTACCAAGATCATAACGTAATGCTGCCCATGTTTGTGCAGGTCTTCCACCAGCGAAGGGAGGGAGGCAAATTTCTGGGAATCGAAGGTGAAGTCCCGGTACCCGTCCATGTAATCGATGTCATTCCACTGTGCATCCTGCAGGACAGAGGCTCAGGGATGGGTCATGGAGCCTGGAACCCCCCCTCCATGGGTCTGAGGAGCTACCTGAGGGATCTGGTAGTTCCTCATGGCTCTCACGGTCTGCCAGGTCTCATTGCTGGATCCATAACCCCAGCGGCAGAGGTGGAAGCCGAGTGCCCAAAAGGGCGGCATGGCCGGGAAACCTGCAGTGGGAAAGCAGGAGCATGGATGGGGTGTCCCAAGATAACAGCAGCATCTCAAAAGGATGGGAAGAGAAGGGGAGATGGGGGAAAGTAGGTGATTGCTGACCCCTCCCTAACTGGGAGGGCTGGGGACAGTGGTGAAGCTGGGGTGGGATGGAAAACGGGCACAGGGAATGCGCCAGCAAATGGCCATGTTGGATGCAGGCACTTACCTATCACCTGCTGGTACTGCTGGATGACCATGTTGGGATCGGGCCCCAAGAAGATGTAAAAATCCAGCACCCCCCCGATGGTCCTCCAGGTCAGGCCTGGAGCAGGTTGCAGAGCCACCTCTTTGGTGAGGGGAAGAGAAGAAGACAGTGACAATTGGGCAGCAAACCCCTAGACCCTGACCCCCATGGCAGGGACCAGGCAGCACCACAGGCAATGGAACACAGAAATCCCTGCCTTGTGCTTAGCAGATGCTAAATGGGCATCTGGAGGCTTAAATCATCACTGGTTTACATTGGGAGGTTGCTATCTTAAAAATCTGCTATTTTAGCCTAAAGCTGCACCATTCTCCCAGTTTCCACTTACAGACCAAGCACATGCAGGGCTTGCTTTCACATCCTCCCGCAAAATCCCCTCCTTAGTGTATCAAGAGCTACTTGTACAGGTGAGCAGGTGGGAGCAAGGGCTTTTCCTAGAAGGAAAGCCCTTCTATCCTTTTCCTAGAAGGAAAGCCCTTCTATCCTTTTCCTAGAAGGAAAGCCCTTCTATCTGAGAAGGGCTTTTCACAGGAGAGGGCCCTCAAACCTCAGCTCAGGTGGCTGCATATAGCAGGAGCTCCTGCTGTGGAGCATCCCTGCACTACAGCGAGCGCAGCTGGAGCTATGAGAGATGTAGTGTCACAGCATCGACCCAGCTGGCTGCAAGCAGCAGCTGCCAGGGGGGACACGAGTGGTTGCCGGTGCCATTCCCAAAACGGCAGGAGCCCGCGGGAGCTGCTGTGCTACCAGCTGGCAGATCCCACAGCTGGGAACAGCGCGGGTGGCAGATGGCATCACCGGCTGCGCCCTGTGCCAGGCCTAGGGGCAAGGATGCCATGGGTGGAGGGGGAACGGGCACAGACCCGCACACAAGGGACTTGCTTTTCTGATGGCAACTTGGCAGCTGGGTGTGTGGTTAAACTGCTCGGCAGTTGCTAAAGAGCCACGCTGTAGCCAGGAAACAGATGGCGACGCTCAATAACGAAGCTATCAAACCACATCTTTCCCTTTCATGGCTTCCTCTCGCCCCAAGTTCCCAAACCGGCCTCTCCAGCATCTCCCATGTGGCCCCACCTGCCAAGCACAAGCTGGTCTGGGATGTTCCAGATCACCTACCCATCGCATTGCTGTTGAGGAGGAAAACCCCATGAGCATCTCCACCTTCCTCCATCAGCAGGTAGAAGGGGTGAGCACCGTACAGGTTGAATGATTCCTGCAAAGAGGAGGTGATGGATGAGAGAGAGCAGCTCCAGGGCAAAGCAGGAGAGCCCCTATGTCACCCAAGCTGCCTATGGCCCCAAGTTGCATCTGCTGCCTATAGAGGACAAGGCAAGGGATAAGGATGGTTTCAGAGCTGTGAGGCTGCTTCTTCCTCACAGCTCTGGGGCTGGAAGTGAGCTGGGCTGGGTGAGGGGGAAACCTGCCTCATCACAATATGTTGCATGAGCAGCAGGGTGGAGCAGAAAGCACTTGAAGTGCTAAGAGCATTTTGCAATTGCACTGAAATCCTCCTGGTATGTGTCTGCCCGCCAGCCCTGACCACCCCCTGCCCTCCCACTCCTGCTGCCCACCCCCTGATGTGCTTTCCCAGGGTGGTAGAGAGTGGCACCCTCTCCCCTCACCCCCTGCATCCCCATGGGGAGGGGGGAGATGGTACCGTGGGAGACACATCACGGGCCCACAGTGTGAGGGTGCTCCAGTCCATGCTGTGCAGGAGGGGGCCGCGGTGCTCCCCCAGCCCATAGAGGAACTTTGACGGGAGCGATGTGGATATCTGGAGAAACTGGTCAGCGAAGATCAATGGGGCCACAGTGGTGTTCAGCCTGCCAGGGTGACATGAAGAGAGAGAGAAGGTCAGAGGGAGATGAGGGGTGGCCATGAGGGTTAGAGGTGGCAGCTATACAGTGTGGGCCACTATGAGGAGGCAGATGAGGGGTGGATGTGACTGGTGATTGTGAGGGGGCAGCCATGAGGAGAGATCAGTTTGCCCTTAGTGATAGGGTTTAGTGGTGGGCTTGACAGTCCTGGGGCAACGGTTGGCCTCAATGATCTTAAAGGTCTTTTGCAACCCAGTTGATTCTATGATTCTAAGAGAGGATCCTGCGATCCATTGGGATCCACTTGCCCATCAACAATTGACCCCTCCACTCTTGAAGCATCCCAAGGGTCAGTGCAACATTATGTGCCCATACCAAATCCAGCCTCAACACATTGGCTCAGGCAGAAAACTTGGGTCTGACTGGACATGAGGCACAGCCCGAGGCTGAATCAGCCTGACCCAGCATGGCACAGCCTTTCCTTTGACACCAGAAGTTTCCACCCAGGTTATTATTAACCATCAATGGTGGTGGGGTTTCTCAGCCTGCGGTCGCTGATAAGCACCTCTCAAGGATGGACAACAGGCATCAGCAAACAGGAAGAAGGAGGAAAGGATGGGATCCCAAAACACCCTGGCCATACATTGGCCAGCTGCTGGTGCTCGCCAACAGCTCAGGGTGGGCAAAGCTTTGGAGGTGACTAAGCAGTGCAGCAAAGCAGTCCTTTTCCACAGAAAGCCTGGAGCTGTGTGTGTCCCTGTTGCTTGGGCAGCCAGGGAAACCCAAAACCAGGGTGAAACAGGCAAAGCCACAACGCCCTTGTGGCCCTTTCCCTGAGCCACCAGGTCCCTTATTGGTGATGTTCTGTGACCTGCAGAAGGGCTGCTGTGGAGCATGGAGAGCAATTAGGGCACTGGGAGGTTTTTGGATGGGTGCTGATCCCATCCAGCCCTGCCACAACCACCTCAAGAATGCGGCCAGACTGTGGGGGCAGAAACCACTTGCTGCACGGAAAGATGAAGACAAAGAGTAATTATTAGCTGGAGAACTCATAGTGCGGGAATTCCCTCTGGGAATGATGCTGGAGCATGCCTATGGTGGGATGAGCTTCCCCCCCCCCCATTGCAGGATGCAGAGGAGGTGGGTTCTTACAGCACCATCCCCGTCGCTCTGCGCCGCAGCACCACCCCAAAGGGATCCCAGGAGAAGTCCAGGCTGTAGATGGGATTTTCTGCTTTCTTCATTGCTCGGGGAACCTCTAGAGGAACCTCATACCGTGGGTTGGCCGCATCCGTTATCTGCAAAATGGCGAAAACATGTTTTAAAGACCAGCTAAGCAAGAGGGCAAAGGGTTGGAGATGCTCATTGGCCACATACAACCATGTCTGCAGCACAGTATCTTGCAGACTCTGTCTGAGCAGGGCCACCTATGGAATAGAGGGATGCAGAAGAGCAGCCAGCGGGAGGCTCACCTTGATGTGCAGCCGCGTGTCTGTCTCAAACTCCACATCCAGCCTCAGCATCTCGATGTCCCGGGGGTAATAGGCCTTCTCCTTCCGCACCAGCAACCCCACCATGCCCAACACTGTCTGGTTGAGGCTGTCCAGGGTGTAGCTGGGGAAGTCTGGGGGGTAGAAGCACCAAGGCACCCCTCGCTTGCCCCCCGCCGGTGATGGGCTCTCGATGAAGCAGCACCCTCGGCTTTCACATAGCTGCTGTGTCACCACCACATGCCGCTCTGGGTAGCAGTCAAAGCGGTGGCTTTCGGGTACCAGGAGACATTTGGGGGGCAGCGTGGGTCGAGGCCAGCCCACTGATACTTGCTGCAACACCCAAACGGTGATGGCACTCAGCAACACGGCGGCCACCAGCAGCCCACTGCCCACCCAGCACGGGGCCAGCTTCCCATGGCCGGTGGGTGCTGGGGCAGCCCCTTCCTCCTCCAGCCGGCACGCTGACGGCTGTGTCAGCTTCTGGTATGATTTCATTGTCCTGATGCTGGAGCGATAGGGAGAAAGAGGCAAACATGAAGGAGATGGAATAGGGGAGCTCACCAAGCCTCAAGGATGGCTTTCCCGTTGCCAATGCCTGTGGTTCAGGCAGAGCCTACCCAGCTCGGCACTCTGCACCATGATGGCTGTGGCCTTGGCTAAGATACATGCAACAAACTTGGCAAAGGATGGCTTTGCCAGGGTCAGGTGGGCCTGACCCTTCTGGAGTGTGGGGAGATGCTGCCCTATGACTCTCTGACAGCCCCAAGGAACAAGGCAGCATCTGTCTGCACCTGGGGGCTGGCAGAGAGGCCCCTCAGGTTTTCCCCAGGTCTGAATTTATGGGCTGCAGCATTTCTGGAAGCTGCAAGCAAAACCGAGCTCCCTCTGCACACGGGAACAGAGCTGTGGTGCTGGGAGCTGCGGCTCCGAGGTGCAGAGCATCCTCTACCATTGCCCAAAGCCCTGAGTCAGAGCTTTTAGCCCCAGCAAGGGCTGGGTGAGGGATGGCAAGGAATAAGCAGCCAGTCTTTGCCTCACACTGATGAACGTGATTTTTACCACCTCTTAGGCAACCATCTCCTACACCATAAGCAAAGGATACACCAGCACCCCCACACCCCACACCCCCCGCTCCTGCTGAGCGCAGGGCGCAATCTCAGCACGTTAAATAAGAGACACAACTTTCTTCTCCCCATCTCCCTTCCACGCCATAAGCACTCAGACCCTGCACACCTCCTCCCTGCAACCTCCAAAGCTCAGCGAAACGGCTCTTCCCAAAAAAGCAGATTTTATTCCCCGACCCCAGAATGGCTCAACCTGCCACGGCCTGGCCCCAAAGCCTTATGCAAACGCCGGTCGCTTCCCCACGCGTGGGTCCCCCGGGGTGGGAGCTCCCACCCGGCATGCGAACCCCGGGGTCCTCGGCGTGCCGCCAACCCCGCAGCCGTGGCACGCAGTGGGGGGGACCGGGACACCCTGCGCCTGCGGCCGTGGGGTCCCCCGCCCGGGGAAGGCACCGCGGTCCGGGCCCCCCCTGCCCCGCCTGCCCTGGCCCCGCTCCGGCCTCGCCAGGCGCGTACATACACGTGTCTCCTCTTGACATTGTGGCTCCTGAGGGGCGGGCAGCGGGCTGCAGGCAGAGGGCGGCGGGCAGAGGGCAGGCAGCGGGCAGGCAGCGGGCAGAGCCCTGAGCCGCCGCAGCAGCGCCTGCTCCGCCGTAAAAACCCTACAAGGCGCCCGAGCCTACCGCTCCTCTCTAGTAGCTGCGCCTCCACACACGCCTTCCAGGACGCTCGCCAGCCGCTTGCTGGCTCCTCTGGTTTGTGAGCTTTGTATTTGTATGTTTTAATACCTATGTATCTACACGCAGTGGTGCTCGAACGCCACGAGGCACAGATTAGGGGAGATGAGTGATTTTTGAGATTTTTCCCAGCCTGGATGGGCGCAGGTCATAGAATCATAGAATAGTTTGGTTTGGAAGGGACATTCAAAGGTCATCCAGTTCAACCCCCTGCAATGAGCAGGGACATCTTCAAAAAGATCAGGTTACTCAGAAATGAATCCAGCCTGGTCTTGAATGTCTCCAGGGATGGTGCATCCACCACCTCCCTCGGCAACTTGTGTCACTGTTTTAACACGTTCATACAAAGAATTGCTCTCTCGCATCCAGCCTTTTAGTTTAAAACCATCTCCCCTCATCCTATTGCAACAGGCTCTGCTAAAATATCTCTCCCCTCCTTCTTGTAGGAACCTTTTAAGAACTGAAAGACTGCAATAAAGTCTCCCTGGAATCTTCAGGCTGAACAACCCCATCTCTCTCAGCTTTTCCTCATAGGAGAGCTGCTCCATTCCTCTGATCATTTCTGTGTTCCTCCCCTGGACCCATTCCAACAGGACTCCAGAGCTGTATGCAGTACTCCAGGGTCTCAAAACCTGGAGTATTAATGTCCTCTTTCAGGGTAAGAGCACTTCACCCAAAACAGCCTGAAAGAAGTGCCTGTGCTGAATCCAGCACCATGGTTTTGGGGAACTGTGATGCTGGATGTGTTTTGAGCACACAGGCGGGATAGACCCACAACTCCCATACACTTCCCAAAACACATTTTGCCATCCAGGTTTTCACTGGAGGTCCTTTCTCCTATGCACTCCTGTTCATCCTTAAGTGCCATAATTGCAGGAAAGCCCAGGCTTTCACACTCTCAGGGGACTGGAGAGCTCTTCATTGTTTACTATGAAGGCCATTGCAGACTAAAGGTCAGCAGCAAAGGACAACAGACCTTTGGAGCAGAGTTGCTTTCCACAGGGAATTAAAACAGAAAATAAGAGCTACTGAGAACAGGGCCAGAAACAGGATTTCAGGCAACACAACATCCCCCCTATGCCATATGCGATCTGGCAAACCCATGTTGTTGTAAAGACTGTGGAAAACGCCTCTGCTGTGGTGAGCCCCATGCATGGGTCTGTCACCACAGAAGGTAACACCCCACCCAGGATACAGCCAGCCCATCCCTCCTTCTCCTGGGGACCATCGTTGCATGGATGTCTCAGGGAGAAACCCTGGATGATGCAGGATGGCTCCAGCCACTCCTGGTTATTCCCACCACAGGGGCAGGTGGCCATGATGGGGACATCGGTAGCTCAAGGCTCCTACCACCAGCATCCTGCTCCTTGCTTGTCTTGACTCTCTGAGCCACCAGGACATAAATGAGATCTGGAGACAAACCTCAGAGGCAACAATGGGGACCACGGGGATGGCTGAAATCTGCCCTCCAACCCCAAGCTCACCCTGTCGCAGCGCCCAGGGCAGGTTTTCAGGCAGAGTCTGCGGCTCCAGGAGAGGTGGAGGCCAACGCTGTTGTAGTCACACTGGGTGACAGCTTCATGCCACTACCCAGGAGCTTTAACCACCTTCATTACTCCAGTTCCAATGAGAAATAGGGGTTTCTTAACAGCAGGGAGGTGCATCTGCCACACGTACCGGTGGGGCTGTGCCAGATGGGGGTCTGCCCACGTTTTGCAGCTAGGGTTGTGCAAAGGGAGCAGTGAAAGACAGGATCTTACTCAAAGCCTCAAGTATGGCCCTTAGATCTCCTCAAACAAGGTTATTTGTCCCTGAGGCTGGAAAGCACAAATTGCATGGGGCCAACGCAGACCTTCTAATAGAGTTAGGAGCATGGAAAAATGAAAGGGAGCCCAGTTTCGATGGAGACAGTTGGGTTTGGGCAACCGCTGGGTTATTACGTGTTTTTGGATGTGTTTTCATCATTATTGGATGCTCCCAGGATCCAACACGCCTGGGACCGCTGGAGTCAGGGTGCTGTGTTAGCAGCTCTCGCAATTGCACAGGGAAAGAGCAAGATCTGGGTGTGGAATGTGGCTCCAGGTCAGGATCCGGGCCTGCTGCAGCGCTCATGGGCTCGGGACCGACCGGCAGAGGATGAGCCCTGCCAGGGGCTGCCACACGGAGTGTCCAGTAAAGACCCTGAGCCCTGCCCAGGACCCTCCCAGCGTCCAGGACTTACTCCTGCTGCTGCAAAGCCACCTTGGTGTGAGGGTGCAGAGTCCTCTGGGGCTGGGCTGGGCTGGAGGGAGACCGATGGTTGGGGGGGGTGAGTGGATGGGGACACACGCACCAGGTCGTGGTGGTTGGTGCTGCACACCTCAGGGGGACACACACTATGGGGACACACACACGCACACAAACATACATACATACATATAAACATACACATACACACAAAACACCAGGTCACCGTGCTCGGTGCTGCACACCCCGGTTGTAGGGACACACACACACACATATACATACACGCACACATACATACATATAAACATACACACACACATGCATACATATAAACATACACACACACAAAACACCAGGTCATGGTGCTAGGCGCTGCACACCCTGGTTGTAGGGACACACACACATACACATACATACATATTCACACACACATATACATACATGTGTACACATACATATACATACATACACATTCACACACATACATATTCACACACACATACATATATATTCACACATGTAAACACATACATACACACTCACATATACATACATTTTACACACACACACATATACATACATATACATACATTCACATTCACACACATACATACATATTCACACACACATACATACACAGGTGGACATATATACATACACATACATACACACATACACATACCTACATATTGACACACACACACATATATACATACATAAACATGTATGCACACACACACATATACATACATACACATATACATACACAACCCCCCCTACATATTGACACACACACACATACATAAACATGTATGCACACACACACACACATACACATATACATACATACGCATATACATACACATACATGCACACATATACACACACATACCTGCATATTGACCCCCCCCACATATATACATACATAAACATGTTTGCACACACATACATATACATACATACACATATACATGCACCCCCCCCTACATATTGACACACACACACACACACACATATATACATACACAAACATGTATGCACACACCCCCCCGCTCACGGAGCCCGCCGCCGCGCCCCCCACCACGCGCCTGTGCGCGGGGAGGCAGTCACGTGACGCTGCCACTCCACCCCGCGCCCTTCCCCATGAATGAACCGCGCGGGGGAGGGGGGGGGGAAGGGAG
>JANRGW010005934.1:0-10513 GCA_024733675.1 Psilopsiagon aymara
CCCCAGCTTGTGATACATGGCAGTTTTCAGCTTGGACAGTTCTGCTACAACCTGGTTCCAGACAAGCAAAGCTATTCAATAACTGAGAAGAGCACAGGAGTGCCTTCAATTTGGCACTTACCAGAAGAGAGAGCTCAGCCTACTTACATACCCATGTTTATCAGTACAAACTGCCTTTCATACAATTTAATTGAATGAAAATAATCCAATTTTAGATTCTGAAAATGCAGCAACTGAGAAAATTAAGAGTTTTGCTACTGATAATGTCAGTTGTTTCTTCACGCTGTCTTTGTAGGTTCAAAAGCACTCTCTGTTCCACACAATTTCACTTCTTTTTAGAGGTAAACTTGCCATTTCTCATGCGTGCATAAACCCAATATTAATTTTTTTGGACTTGGGATGCTGGGAACTTTCATTTTTTAGTTAATGCTCTCTTTTATGATAATTACATAAAAGTAATCTCAATCTTCAGATAGCTTATTTTAACCCTTCAGAATTTAAACAATGATTTACACGATAGTTTTTCTTTGGTAACATTATCACCCTATGGTGCTTTTAAAATGTCTATTTCACTTGAGAATATTCCATTAAATAAACCACATTTTTTATTTATCAGTTCATAAAATGGCACAGACAAGAATATATCCTAGTTTGCACTTTTCCCCTAAAAGCAAGAATAAATGAAGTTGAGGCTGGAACAGATGCTATGGTCTAGTCTCATTCAGTGCAGCTGTAATTATATAATTTTAGCAATTAATTCTGACTGGGGCTTTGCTCATCTCTGACTGAATATTCAGTGGCTGATTGTTCAGAAAGTGGCCTCGTGTGATTAGTTTCCTCTCCACAGTGAAACACTCAGATGGCAACATTTGCTCGCAGCAGTCTGAGAAAAGGACAAGAAATCCTGAAAACTCTTTAGAATTCAAGTGATAATTTGAAAAGCACAAGCAAAGCAGCAGACAGGGTTTCTACTCACATCCTGCTTCAACAACAAAGAATGGTACAGTTCTACATCAGGGTAAAATTGAACTTCAGATTTCTGCCTCAGCTCAGAATTATCTATGAAAATGCTAGTGAAAGATGAAGCAGATGAACTGAAGACAGTTTAAATCTCATTATTTGGTTTATGGCACTGGTTATTAAAATAACTATATTTGGTTATCACTCAAAATACCTGAAATTAATGAGAGTCAATTCAGAGAGAGGAATCAACACAAAATAGTAGCTTTCAAAAGTTAATGTTGGAGCAAAATACATAAGGCTAAAATGCACACTATTTTGGAAATTAAACAGTTTCATGAAAATCTTTCAAATAGGTATAAGATCTAAATCCTTTTGTACAGCTCCTACTCAAGAGGAAGGTCTCTGTTCACAAAAAATTACTGATTTCCCAGCATTTTCTGAAAAATCTGAAATTTGCCCATGAATTATTTTTTGCAGTTTCAAGTGAAACACACACTTCAGATTACTCATCATTTTGACAATAGAGACTGCCTTGCAATGGTGTTATGCAGCAATAAAGTACTAGAGATCAGCTGCTTCTACAGTTTGGGTTTTCTATTTACTTGCGTCAAGTTCATTAAGCCACTTGAATTTCCAGAAATACAGGATAATAAAAGTTCATAAAGACCCAAAAAATTATCTGTTGCAGAAATATTTAGAGAAAATTTCAGTAACCTTATACAAAAACCTGGAAGGCATGATGGTGTCTACCATACAAGGAAATCAATTTGATAGAAATTTAAATAGATTCATTAAATAGACGGGCAAAGGCTTTTTATCAGTTGGAACATATATTGTTTACTCATGACACACCATTCTGGTAATTTGTAAGCATATCATTTTCATATTCTCACACAATGAGAAATTTTCCAACTCCAGAAACAAGAGAATCATCTTAGGACAAATATGAGAAATTTTTCTAAAATATAACATTAGAGCTCACAAAGAAGACAGCAAGAGAAAGTGAAAGGCAGTGTGATTCATGTGTTCACAGAGCATACATGGCAAGAAAATTTCTCATCCATCATACTTTCCACTATAAGCGCTTTTAAGTTAAACTGGCAACATTCACTTCCAGTTGTCATCTCATCAAATAAATGGTTTAGATTATAAAACTCACAAAATCATATATATGAACATGAACATACACCTGTTTCTTCCCCACAGAAGTTTAAGTTCATAGTCCCTAGTCAGTGTTAACTATGGTTGTAATGATTAATAGCACCACAATAATTTGTGACCAGTGTCTATTCTTTGTAGAGGTTTCATTTCTTCATGGTGTTCTTCTTTATGCAATAAACAAAAGACTTTCACATTGTACCTGACAGCTTGATTAATGATGCTACAAGTTAGTTTCCCACACAATAAGCAAGCCATAAGGATTGTAGGTGTCAGTTGTTCAGCCCAGTTTCAAGTTTTACAGAGATTTACAGCTCTCCAAAATTAACAAAGGGTAAAAGAGGTGAAAAAGAGGTGCAAATATTGTGACTTGTCCTTTCACAATTAACTTTAGGTGTACCCAGCTCTGCTATTATAGCTATAAAGAAAACACATAAGGAAGCTACAGATACCTCATCAGTTAAATGATCTATCTAAAGCAATGGACTACAAACTATGTTGACTATTTATCTAAGATTTACCCCATCAGCTTGTATTTTTCATTTTCTTTCTTGCTGTTTTACATCCAAAAAATTAATTGCTAGCAATCAATATTAAGGAACTGATGTGAAATAACACAAGAACAAACATTCAGACATGGAACTCTACTCATGATGCCTTTCGCAATCCTTCAGTATACGTAACTGACAAGTGGAGGTTTCCTATGCAAGTCCATTGTATTCACTCCATATCCAGTTTTGTCAGTGAATCAGGCACTTAATGCTGCCTCCAATTTTTCAGATGCCAGTTGATTTCTCTGTGGTTAAGTAATTTTGAACTTTGCAAATAGTCACACTAAGAAATTATACTATCAAACAATTTCAAAATAATTGAAGTAATATATAATCCACAACAACACAGCAAATTATTTGAAGCAGCAGTAAGAAATAGTTTGGAGCAGTTGATAATTGACAGCAAAAAGGCAATAACTGCTTTATTTTCTTCCTTTTATGTGTTAAAGTTGCCACCTGTCATTCAAGCCCAGTGTGCAGCACTCAAATATTATTTATACTGGAACATTACCAAAACTTGTAATACAATGGTTAAGCCATACACTCAACAACCCGACATATACACAAAACACACTTGGAATGGAAAGGAAAACAGCCAAGTCATAAATAAGAGCTATGTTGTCACACTGAAGATTTGTTGCTGTTAGGTACAGGAACTTACACCTGCATTGAAGTTCACTGCAATTTCTTGCCACCCATAATTGGCATAAATGAGCAAGGTATTAGTTATGTAGCCTATGAATAATGATTGTGAACACAAGAATAGTTAGACAGGATGAACAGAGTCTTCACCTATACAGTGTCCAGCAGCAGATGCTTAAATAACTTGCTATGAAGATCAAAGTATGAGTTAATAGTCTCCCAATATATTCTTCTAGGCATCAATAATCTGTGATGTAAGAACTTTAAGACAAAACTAACATCTGTATCCACTTATTTTTTAATGCTCTTTGGTAATCCTATCCTCTGTGCACCTGTCTAATTGCTTTTTGAACTTATTTATCCTTTGGCATTAGTAATACTCTATGACAATGAATTACATAATTATGTCTAATGGAAACAACACCTTCTTTATAAAATAAATTCTAACTGAATTGCATACAACCTCTTTAACTCTTCTGTTAAGAGAAACTGTGAATAATTTCTTGACCACTACTTTCCTGTCATTAGTGATTTTACACAGCTTTCAAGCTACTCTTTTCCTTCTTTTCATTTCTTTTCTATGCCATCCTTAATTAACCATGCAAAGGTGAAATTCAGCATCTCATCATATGAAAGATTTCCCATCAGCTTTTCTCATTCTACTGTAACCTTAAGAGAGATGAAAAATCAGCACTGTGTATTTTACTTAAGGTTTGAGTCCAACGTAGATTAATAGCACAGTAATTTGTTTCATTTTATGTTCAGCTCTCAGCATTTCTTGCTGTCCTCTCTGCCACTTTTGATTTCCACTCTGCATACAGCATGATTCTGTAGGTCTTATCTGTACCAGCAAACTTGCACCTCTGCTGCAAATTCATACGTAATGCAAGTGAGAGGAACCAAAGAGAGATGGAGAAGGTAGCACTTTCTCCCTTTATGAAAAACTAGCAGTATATCCCCTTAAGAGATAAACTATCTCTGGGGAAATTGTATTTCACCTCAGAGGTAACTGTGGAATTTTTATCAAAAGGCAGAGATCAAGACTGACCAGGTCATTAGTTGAACTGAACAGTGTTTGTATGACAAAGCCTGCAAACACCAAGTCAATGCCATAAAGCCAACACTGCTGTTCAGCAAACATAACTAATGTAACACTTCACTATTCTAGTTTTTCAAACAGCATGACTCAGTCTAAAGGAGTAGTAGATACATGAACTAGGATATATTAGGATATATTGGTGGCTTGCACAGTTTCTGCTTTCCAATTGTAAGGCATATAACCAACTGCACATTTAAAATTGCTCTTGGTCACATGAATATTATCCCATTTAGCTATATTGCTTGAAGGAGTTATTTCTTTCAGTAGTAATCTTAAACTCATGTTAAGAAACCCGTCAGCTTTTTAAATCTTTGAAATTTAATAGTATATTAAAATATGCTGTTCTAAGGAAGAGAACTGTTTCACTTTAATTTTTAAATATAAAATACGACATTTCAAAAATTAGAGGGGCCAAAGTAATATGAAGAAATCCTTTTAAGCTCATCTGAAATTCTTTCATTTTTCCATTCACTAACTTGTGCAGCTGATGGAATTCAGTCCACCATATAACTCAGTTGCAGGGACTTATTTCCATTTCTATAGAGGCACATCTCAAATCCAGAACAAATAGCGAAGGATGTAAAATATTACATAAAATAAGCATACTTCTTTTTCTGTGTGCAGTATCTGAATGAGTCTCACTTCTAGAGAAGGCAGTAGAGAATAGGGATTTGACACACGACCAGAAGAGGACAAAAGCTCTATGATTATGACCAAATACAGAACGTCTGACATGTGCAAGCAGTACTGTACCTTCCATGCTGCAATTCAAATTCAAAGCTAAGACAGCAAGAGATAAGTGGAAAAGTCTAAAAACAGACAGAATTCCTAAAGGGCTGCTTTAAGCTCTACTGGTGTTCCAGTAGCGTGTAGGCTTCCCTGCCTTTTTCTAGAGATTGCACATTACAACTTAAGAAGAGAAAACAAGAACATTAAATCAAGTAATTGGGGGGGGGGAGAAGTGTGTGTATATATATATATATATATGCAATTTTTAAATTTTTTTTTTTAATGAAGCTGTTTTGAGTTTTAAGAAGGGCAAAACCAAAGTAACCAGCTCTTGCCCTAAGAACTAGTAAAATTGTGATAGACTTCTTACATAAGTCTTAACCTAATTATCTATCAAGCAAGTCCTTAGATTTTTTCCTTCGCAACATTCTGTGCACATACAGCATTTGATGTTTAAAAAGCTTTTGCCCTAGCAAAGATTTGTTAATTTTAATCGAACACCACAAGTTTTATCAGTTTCTGATACACAAAACAAAGAACAAAAGAGGATAAAATGGCATAAATACATTTCAGAGAAGAATGGCATTTAGGGGGAAATTACTAATTGATTCAAAATAACTTCTAGGAAGTCCTACTAAAGAAGAGCCTGAGAGCCCTCTTTAATCATCCTGTAACCAGAAAATACCATTTCTGGTGTTTGTGAGAACAGCTGTCCCCGGCAAAGCTATCTGTAGCTTACAAAAACTTGCTTCTATTGAAGTTTGCTCAACATGATCTCTAATTATTACAATACTATCCTTATATATCTGAGCTATTTCAGTTGCTATAAAAACTCAGTTCAACCATGGTATCACAAGCCTTTCTTAAAAATATCTAAATATATATATTCAGAAAGAATAAAATCCCATTGGCAAATGATGAACACTGACAAACAGAATAAATCCAAACAAACAGCTTGTATTCTGCCCTACAAGTTACATTTCCTATATTCTGCAACTATCCATCATGTTCCCATGGATTCTTCAATACCTATTAAGCAAAAGCTGCTTTTCATCCTGTAGCTTCTGTTCTGTAAGGGCTTTTGATTTCACAGCAAGTACAAATTCTGAAAGGCAAAATTGTTCTGAGCATTAGTTGTCCCCTCCTTATAGAGGAAGCTACTTAAAGTGGACCCAAAACACTCACCTGAATGGAGGCAATTATTTGGAAATGCCAAACCTGAGCTGCACAATCAGTTTTCTTCCCATAATATTATACATAAAGTTCTCTAAATTTAGTACCACTATGTTTTTTTGAAAAATATTAAAACAGTATCTTCATCTATAATTCACACAATACCAGGTTTTGAGCACACCAAGTCACTGACTGTCTCTAATAATCACAAGCGTCTTTCCAAAGAGGACAAACCAGCAGTAACTCCCAGGCAAAACTGGGGTGCTTCTCATCCCCTCACCCCACCTCCTGCTCAGGGTTTTCAGTGGAGAAAGGTCAGAATGTATTCAGAAACCTAAAAAAAAAAAGAATTAGTTTACAGAAATGGAATGGTACCCATTAGAGACAAAAGTTTTTCCAGGAGATTAACATTTTGTGAGAATCTGGGGTTTAGTTAGTAGCGACAACAGACCCTCCTGCACACTCCAAGATATGAAGTAGTATATCAGCTATCTCTGACGAAAGTAAATTTCATGGCTTAGTACAAAAGACAGCAAAAAGTCTAGCTAAGACAGCTAAGTCTAGCTTTGCAAATGCAATTGATTTGAAAAACCTCTGCCAAATTTTGAACCATGTGAAATGAGCTGAAACCCTTTGCTACTTTCTCAGAACTAATCCGAACAGACTGTTTTTAAGTTTAATTCCTTTCTAAGACTATGGCAGAGAATGTGAGAATGGCTGTGCTTTACACTTTTCAAACACCTTCCCTCAATTTTCAGAAAGTACTTTACATACATCAGTGTGCCCATACCAATGAAACAGATAAGGAAAAATCTTAATAACTTAAAATAAATAAGTTTCATGAAATCCTTCTAGCTGAAGCTGCTTTCCAACAACTGCAGTCATTGCCACAACACCAAGACATTTTTTTTCTGTCTCAAGAGAGAGTGCATCATGGCAAGAATTAGTCAAGAAAGTGTACGCCTATGAGGGGTGAGAGAAATAATGGAGAGGGGAGTAGCCCCAGCCTGTACCTCTTCTACACATATTCTCTTTCCTCCTTCTCCAAAAAAAGAAAACTAAACCACACCTCTCTTCAAAGCAAACATTACTTTTCCTCACATATTAAAAAAAAATACTGTAAATTCAGTTATTATTCCATTATGTAGTTACTGCATTAAAATACCATACCCTACAACTGAAATATATGTACAAATAAGAATCAGAAGTGATGAATTTTAATTATGTGAAAGACATTACAGTTTTACAGAAATTAAACTGCAAAAAGAGAAAAAGCAACACACATTAATTCAAGATCTTAATTTAGAACCCAAATTTAAGTTCTGTTTATTAAATTCTGTTTATAAGAGGTGAATTCTGCATCTAAGCAAAGATCTCAATAATTGATTGAAAATATTTAACTTTGAGATGATTAAAATGTTGGTTGTAAAACACTTTTAATGCAAAAGCAATCTTTTTTCAGAAGAGTTCCTTTTTACTTATCAGCTACATAACAAAAACCTTTGTCAGAATGCCCTCTACATGCTTCATGTCAATGAGTTTATCAAGTGTATGTAATCCTAATTTATTCGTTTCTGAGAGTATTCTGAAAATTTAGAATGATGATGCTAAATCCTTCCTTCACCAACAACAGAACAATACATGTAAGAGTCAGTAATTCTTTTACCAGCTGCCTAATTAATTCAGTAAGCATTTTAGTTTCCAGAATCCAACACACAGCACTATAAACTGAAGGCAGTGGCGTACACAAAGGGTGTTCACTTGCTAAGCAAACCCTAGAATATCTTGAGGCTGTGGAGATGAGGGGAAAAAAAAACCAAACTGGATAACACACTCTTTCAAGCTACCAAACTGCACAATTTTGTGATTTACTTGAGTTACTACATTACAGCTGATCTAAAACAGTACTTTAACTGGCACTGTCTCCTTTTCATTGTTAATGACAATTACCGAACTTAGCCACTACATTTTTAATATATAATGAGAGACATCAGGATGCGTTTCATTTTTATTCACAGGTTTTCAAGTTGAACAGCTAATAACCTACAATACATTAAATTACTCAAGATTAATGGCATTGTGTGTAAAATACGTTGGAGTGTTGTAACCCTTTGTAGGATATATGGGTGAATGAGCAAGACAAAAGAAACCTGCCAATGGTCCTTAGGACACAGACACATGGTACCAAGAAGTGACTTCTTCAACCTTGAGTTTGCCCTTGGGAAAAAATGATGATCAGTACAGACTATATTCATTCACAGAACTTGCATTTGTTTCTACATTTTAGGTCATCTATCTAGCTGGGGACCATACCCATCCAGAAACAGCAATTCAATGCTACAAACCTAAACAGCACAAAAAAGACCTACTCCAGCACTTTTTTGTGACAAGTTGAACACGCTTTCCAGTAATTCAAGCCAAATTACGTTTTGATCAAGCAAATTTTGATCCTGACAGAATATCTAAGAATCTGATGCAAAGTCCAGTGAAGTCACATGATTTTTACTGACTTCAGTACCCTTAATGAAATTCATAAATGCTTTAAAAAGCTGTTTCTCTATTATCTGTCAGAATTGCATAATTAGTACTCTGCATCCTCTAAAAATTCATTTACCAAAATTTACCATTCATAAAAGTTACTGTTCTGCCTAGATCCTGCTGTAGAAGGAACAGCAAGCACAAGAACTTGTGCAGAATATCTCATGTCATGTAACCTACCCTACAGTGCAGCAAGAGCCTACATTACAGCCATTCTTATATTGAAAGAAAAAAGAAGTGTGAATCTTTCTTTTTGCCCTCTGTGTCCTCATATATATCATCATGCAAATCACCAAATACTGTGTTTGTCTGTGAAAGGTTAAACAAAGCTATTTAACTACAGACAGAATAGTTTATTTGTATCTAAAATCTGCAAAATGATGATTCTTCTTTTCATGTTCAGCAATAAACTCCAGTAAGTTTAAAAATTTTATTTGCATTCAGCTACTCCAGCATATACAGAACTAGAATTTTATCCCTTTAAAATCTGCTTTGAATTTAAATGAAGAATACTTCAGTTCGGCATTTCTAAATCTATGAACACCATTAATCTGAGAAAAAGAAGTCTGGCAAAATAATGAGATAATCTTAGACAAAAAGCCATTCACAAATAAATAGAATCATAGATATTAAAAATAAAACTCCATTTTGGAACACAAGAATTGGATCATTCAGCTCACTTTGTACTAAAGATAAATTTCTACTATACATGTCAAAGTACTTTTTGTAGAAATTTGAGTTTTCACTGTGTCATTTTTCACACCTAATATTTTTCAGTATGAAAAAAGATTGGCATAATGATACATATTTTTCCACACTGTTTTTGCTAATGATTCTCTTTGAACAGATGATCCAATTTTCCACTTTGCAAACAGATGTGAATATTCTTTAATGTTAAATAATTTTTCATATATTACAGGAAGAACGTTCAGGGTATCTTTAATGGTAGCACAGAAACCAACGCAACTCAGGAAGACAGTTACATATCAAAATTGAATCTCGTATTTGTAGCAGCTAACGGCCCCTGAAAAGACATGATAGCAATTCTAGGGTATTGCATTTACTTTTTAAGATTAACCTGAACATAAACTCCACTAGGTATGCAGCTTCATTTCATTTCCTTCTGTCCTCCAGGGAGTCAATTCTCATCTTTTTATTTTAAAAAATAAAAATAGGAGTAATAACATAATATGTATTTTTTACTCATTTCAGCTTTAGGGCTAGTAAAGCTATTTGGGGAAATGGACTTAGAGATTTCAACAACTGGTCATAACCTCACCTGTGAACAAGATGCAATGTCCACTCTCTTCTACTTCGCCATTTATGCACATTGATAAATGCTCAGCTAGTGGTAAAGGATTTTTTCTCAGCTTTGGAAACTGCAGGAAGGAACGTATACTCATTCCTTCATACAGAACTTAGTTTGCAGAGGATGGAGAGCAATGAAGACTTTTGTGGTTTATGGGTCATGGGATCAAAGACCCGGCCTCCCAGATAAGACCTGTTCTTATAACACACTTGCCCACGAGGATGATCAGAGGACTGGAGTACCTCCCATATGAAAATAGGATGAGAAAGTTGGAGCTGTTCAGCCTGGAGAAGAGAAGGCTGCGTGGAGACCTCATAGCAGCCTTCCAGCATCTGAAGGGGGCCTATAGGG
>JANRGW010005935.1:0-20607 GCA_024733675.1 Psilopsiagon aymara
CCCCCTCCTCCCTGGCAGAGCATGAGGCTCCAAAAGTCCTTGGCCAGACCAAACATCACTAAGCCATAACTAAAAAAATTGGTGTTATCAGCACTGTTCTCAGGCCACAAGTCAAAAACACAGTGCTGCACCAGCTACTAGGAAGGAAAAAAATGACTGCTACTGCTGAACCCATGACATTCAGCTGCCACCAATCACTACAATAACTCTTCCTTTCCAAGTCAGTGCACAGCAGACACTATAAGAATGAAAACTTCATCAGAGTACGATAGTTAAAAGGATCTCGGTGTACTGTGGTGAACTGAACTTGCAAAAAACCTCTGTACATCTAAAAAAACCCCACTAATATACTAAGGATCGCTTTAGTAAATACAAAATTCACTGCCTCCTTGATTATAAAGAATAAAAAGCCTCTGGCTGTGGACTCCCCTTTTATTATGACACATAAGTTTAAGATTAGATCTAGTGTCTTCTACCTTCATACAGAAAGACTGAAGCGAGTGCATAGGTTTGTTTCCTCAAGAGTGGAGAGGGCATTTATGTAGAGAATTCCCAATAATAGCATCAAAAAGTGCAAGAAATGTTAATGCTTAGAGAGCTGGAAGAAGGAATGAAAGGGCATAGTGAAAGTAGAATTGAAAGCACCAAAGTGCCATTGTAACAAAGGCACTAACAGAACCTATGGTTACCAATGCAGACACAGACTAGAGGGAATTCTTTGCTCTCCCCCGTTGGGATTAACTCTAAGTGTGAACATTCTCATGACTTCCTGGAAAACCTATGCTGCAAGGCTTCCAGTTTGCTAGTCCATTTGGTTATTCCGTTGAAATAACACTGCACTGAAAGTTAGCCGGCATGAGCTAGCAGTGCCAGCAGTGGGCAGAAGGTCAGTAAATAACTAAAACCACAAGAAGTAGAAGACAGTGAATGTATGCAAGCAGCAGCTGAAGAAACCAGAATGCTGGGAGGAATGTGCTTAGCTGAACACACTTGGTTTACGGAGCAGGCCTGTATGGGAATATGTTCCCTAGTGACACTGGAGACTGGCAGTTTAGATTTGTTGTTGGAGCTGTTAATTTGATGTGTCTTACATGGGTGTTCTGAGATACAGATATAGGTAGGTAGGTGGATAGATAGATAGATAGATAGATAGATAGATAGATAGACAGACAGACAGACAGACAGATAGATAGATAGATAGATAGATAGGTAGATATTTGACTTTCTTTTTTTTTCCCCCCACATAGAAGACTTATTCCATTCAGCTTAGTATTCTTTATGCTCTTGAAAGGCTGCTTTCAAAAAGGGTTCTGCCTCTGAGGTCTTCCTCCCCTCATGGAAACATGGGAGTTTTGCTTCTGTACTCCAGCCAGCTCAGGGTCTCCTTACGAGGGCTCAATCAACTCAGGTATTCCCAGGAGAGTATGCTGGCCATGAACTACTCTTACTCTTTCCCCAAATTAACATATAATTCACTTATTTAACATACTGCTTAAGTGGTTTTCTTCCTGTTTGGGGTGTACTTCTCTCACTAAGCTTGGGTACATGTTTGTCCTCCTTTTGGCTGGGATAGAGTTAATTTTCTTTCTTATAGTGGTGTTAAACCATGACAACTTTAAATCTATTGTTTTGGAGTAGAAATAAATCATGTCTCTGCAATGCATACTTGCCATTGGCTTACAAATACTCTTTTTTACAGAAAATATGTTTCCTTGCTTGGAAGGTATTTTTATTATTAATAGAAATAAGACAGTTGCTGCAAGAAGTCATTCTCCCCGATGCTTTCTGCAAATAATCCTTCTGGCAGCTCCATTCAGAACTCCTATCACTAGCTTTCAAGGCTCCATGGAGCTGCAAAAACATTTTATCTGTCTTGAAACTTAGAAATATACTGTTATTTTTTCACATAGATAAGATCATTCCATACAAATTCCCAACATCTCACTTGCACAGCTGTTGCACAGAGAAGGAGCAGTACATGTACGTCAGTGACATGTGTAGGAATCAGTGAATTTGCAGCAAATCAAGACAAGCAATCTGAGATTTTTACTCAAGGCCACAAGCTACCTGGTGAGACAGCTGGTGAGTGAAGGGTAAAGATGATTTCCTGTCAGGAACCCAAGCATGGGAACTGTGCTGCTTTTCCAGTCTCTGATATCAAAACATCCACCACAAAGAAGATGTGCTGTCAGATCCAGTTCTAGTCTCTAGTAGATTGGGCCAAACAGACATATCTGCCCCCTCTTACCTCTTCACCTCATTCACTAGCATGGTTGTTCACCTACTTCTCTTAGTTAAAAGAGGCAATGAAACCTTTATACAAACAACTATTTAGTCAACTTGGGGTCTAAAAATTTAAGAAAAGTTACAGATTCAATTTCATATTCTTTAGCCATCTAAGAAGCAGAGTGTCTGATTTTCTGTATTTATGTGGGATAACAACTAGAAGCCCTATATCTGTGAGCTGTTAGTTGAGAGGAAAGGAGAGAGGAGCTGCTGATAAGTAGTGTCTAGGAATTGACTGATTTCCTCAACTCAGATCCTGAGGAAGTTCATTAAAAAGCATGATGGACTTTAAAAGTTCCAAATTCGGCTGAAAACTGGTAAATACCATGGTAATGGTAAATTATTGGGTGTCGAGAGATCTGATGCAGCTTTTGAAATGCCAGCAGCTATAAACCATTTGAGTTTGAAGAGAATGGCCAACTACTGAACCACATCTGGCTTAGATATAAATTAAAATAGGCGGCCTTCAAGATAGAGGAAGTAGCAGTTATGATCCACTATTCCTCCTTTACACAATGTCACAGGAATGCACTATTTATATCATCATAATGGAGGAAGCTCATCATATATGTTAATCTGTGCTTTTTGTTTCACATATTAACCTGTGTAAGTTTTCACAATCAACCTGCATACTAAATTATTTGCAAGGAACATTGTTTTGAAAAGTCACCAGTCTAAAGCTAATTATACTAAACAATCAGAAGTTGAACACTTCTCTCTCCCTTACTCAAACTTGCATTCTGCAAAATGCAATCTCATCCTCCAGGACAAACATTTTTTTTCTTCCAAATTTGAATTAACATGCAAGTGTATATATATAGATATTTTTTTTTTTTTAAAAAAAAAGTAACCTATTAGTGATGGGGGAAAAAATGAGAGCAATTTACATCATTATTTTTGAGGGGAATCCTTTATAGATTTGATTATCATAAAATACTTACTTTTTTTTCTGAGGAAGACACAGAAAGACTCCCCATAACAACTGCATATTGTTAGTAGCATCCCCTTTTTTTAAACAGGCAATCATTACATGCTTGTTTCCATTCAGAAAAATGATCTTATATTATTTCTGCAAAACAAATTAAAAAGTATGCAAACCAGCATTTTTATGAGGGTGGTGATCAAAGTTTTTATCATATTACAATTTTAAATTAAGACTACATATAAAGTGACTCAACCTGTAAGGCAAAGGAAGGCTGAGGTGACAATGCCACAAACAAATTTTAAGAAAATGTATCTGATCAGGTCCTGGTATTAGTGACTTTGATTCCCTATGCCAGGTATTTGTATAACTCAGAAGCAGTCATGTGGAAACTGAGTTGCAGTGGTTTAAATAATATTAGAATAAGCCCAAGAAAACTTAATGTGGACAAGAGAATTAAAAAGTGACTCACTTGCAGTAATGTGAGTTGGCTAATACTCTCTCTACTTACTCACTCAGATTTAACTACTAGGTTACATTTCAATTTAAACTCAGAGAGATGGAACATCACTCCTAAGAAGAGAGGTTGAGAGAGTTGGGCTTGATCAGTCTGAAGAAGAGAAGGCTCAGGGGAGACATTAGACCAGCTTCCTGTGCCTAAAAGGGGCCTACAAGAAACCAACAGAGGGACTTTTTACAAGGGCGTCTAGTGATAGCACAAGAGGAAATGGCTTTAAACTGAAAAAGGGGAAATTTGGATTACATATTAGGAAGAAATTCTTTACTGTGAGGGTAGCGAGACACTGGAACAGGTTGCCTAAAGAACCTGGGTCTGTCCCATCCCTGTCTGTGCTCAAGGCCATGTTGGATGGGGCTTTGAGAAATCCAGTGTAGTGGAAGGTGTCCCTGCCCATGGCAGGAGGGTTGGAACTAGATGATCTCTAAGATCTGTTCCAACCCAAACCATTCTGTGATTCTGTGAAAAAGAGTGCTTTTGTTCCAATTCTTCTTTGATACAATACTTTAAATTTGATTTGGAAATACTTTTGTGATACATGAGAGGTTAATGTCTGTGTCACTATTTAGGAATTAGTTGTACAGAAAAATCTCATAGAGAATTTTTTTATATCTTTTACTCCTTGAAAACCCAGTTAAGATCAAATTTGCAGCTTAAGTACTGTGCAGATTGTGTGGTACTTGGGTAAAACCCTAGCCTTTGTAAGAAAGCGGAACTTTTATGTAGACCACCACCCTGTAGATTCCACAAAAATTCTGGCCTTTGCAAATGGAGTTTTTGGAGTTAACCGTGCATGAATGCTGAGGTGCCCTGAGGTGACAAAATAGGATTGTTCTGCTCTGCTCTCATTGGTAGTGGTGGAGACTGTAGTGTTCAGTGGAATTGGAGAGGTAGAAAGTAAGGAGTCTTGTCACGCTGCACCAAAATATCATCAAATAAAATGTGGAGAGTCCTTGGAACGGAGTGGGAAACCCGCATCAACTTCCTAACTTTATACTAGATAGGTTTTCATGTTTGTTCTTTATCTAATTCATTAAGCTCTGTAACAAGTGAAAAAACTTCTCCCAGCCACTATGAAGAAAATGGCAGATTGCCTTCAACAGGAAATCAAACCCAAGGTTCCCTTAGCATGGTTGAGTAGCCAACTTCAGAGCAGTTGAATAAAAGGCCATGAGGAGGGTTGCCTAATTACTACTGATTAATCCTACAGAAAGAAACACCTGTAGACCTATACATAGAGAGATGGCATTTATCTACAATGAGGGATTTATCTACAATGAAGGGCTCCACATGAGAACAAGGAATCAGTTTCTGCAGCTGGGAGTGCTAAGCTGTCCATGTAAATACAAATCCACTTTTTATAAACTCCAAAAGTTTCACAACACACACTTAAGCCTGGTTTTCTGTGTGGTAATACTTCACTGGAAAAACCCACTGTAGACTTGGACTTTTTTTGAAAAAAAGAAAGGTTGTTTTTGGTCTCACACCTTCTAATTTTTCATGAGTTATGAGATAAACAGTATGTCTGCTGTTTATCTGGTAACGCCAGTAGTGCCAGCGTCACTTGCTTGATAACAGATTTGGGTCAAATGGAGCTTAACCCAAAGTGTACTGAAGCAATCTTGATTGCATCTGAGTCAAAGCTCTGCACAAAATACCACACAAGCTTTATTTTCTTTCCAATATTTCTTCTATTATACTGAAGAATACCTGCATGAAACATTTTAGCTATAGATAATCCAATTTATCTAATGTGTGCTTTACATATTTCTTATAATGACTCCCTAATCAGCCCTGTCTAATTTGTTATTTCCTACTTTGATGTTCCTTGATACTATTGGACATCCTGAAGGTTTTTTGAGGATAAAAGGGGCCAACAATGCAACAGGAAATGTATTTAAATCAACACTGAGGACAGCTGAAGCTGTTATCAAATGGATGATATTGCTACCATCCAGTTTATGCTGACAGAGAGAGTGCTCTGCACTTAAGCCATTAAAAAGTTGAAGAAACAAAATAAGATTAAATAAAGATTACAACCAAAGGTGAGGAAGATGGAAACTTCTTCTAAGGTGGAAAGAAAGAAAAGACCAGTATCTGTGGAGTTTGACATCCTGAATACCACAAGTTATAGCATTTTATTAAAATACCTGTCTGTTCAGCTTACTGCTTCTGGAATGCTGTTGCTAAGTTTCAGTTCTGGGCAGCAGGGGAGTATGCAAGGCTGGCCAAGTGCCATCAGCTGAAACCTGAGAAATAAACAGAAGAATTCAGCTAGATGTAACTTTGAAGGTTAGCCTAGTTTATCACATAAGTTAACAAGCAGAAAACAACAAAAAGAAAAAACTAGGAAGTAAGTGCCCTGACCAGTTAGATGCACCAGGCTACACAGAAATGATTCTGTTCTCCAGATTTCCGGTAACCATAGAAAAAAAAAAAAATTAAAAAAACCCCAACAAATCTTTTGTATAAGAATAAAATATTTTGATCATGTGGGTGTAAAGAACCTTGATGTGGAGGATTTCTCAGGTAGACCAGCTGCTGGGAGAACTTTGAGATAGCAGAGGAATGCTGCTGGGAAAGTTTTGGGGAGTATTGCAGGGAGAACTCGGCAAGATAAGAAGGAAGAAAGAAGCATCCAATCAAGGCAACCAGCGAGCAAGATATCAACCAATGAAGAAGCGAAAGTACCCACGTGGGCGGTGTCAGCTAACCAATTGTATTAGCGGCCCCTACAAGCAGGTACTTCGGATAGCGTATATCAACCCTGGACCTTCAGGAAAAAAACGATTTTGTTTCCTAACCAGAAACGGGGTCTGTGCCTTATTCTCCACATGACCACTGCTCCTTTTCAGAGAAAACTTCCATTTTCTCAGTTATTTATGAATTGATTAAAATTAGAAGAGGGTGTCAGATAATTAAAATACTTTTCTCTCCCCTACTGTAACAGCTCATGACAGAGAAGAAAGATGTTTAAACACTACACAAGACCATTTATTTTCAGAAACCCACAGACAGATGCTGATGCTGTGTTCACACTGAACTTCGCAACTGGGAGCATATTATTCCCAGCAGTGAAACCAAGGATTTACCTGCATGTCAATTTATTTATCTATCTTCTGCATTTAGGCTTTGCTGATGCAGATAGTTCACTCTGTGCAGTCATATTTCCTTCTAAAACACAGTAATGACCACAAATTTATTACTCACTTGCTCAGGAAAATTGCTATCAATAAACCAAGGCTCATGCAACTAACACGTGTCACTGACACTACATTCACAGTTGGAGAGAATGGAGAATGTGAAAGTCATGGACTTGCTTTGCATTCTGAAAGGTGATTTTTTCCTATCTAGAATAAATAAAGAAAGAAGAGGGGAAGTTTACATTGCCACTGTCAAAATAGGGAGGGAATGAATTAATCTGGTACTCTGTCTCAATCTGACACATTTTTCAGGCACTTGAATTGCTCTCAGAAGTTTAGCAATTATCAGGAAAAAAAAGAAAACCCACAAAAAAATGACGCAAACCACACTATTCTAAGAACTTCACTGATCATTGATTTATTATGTGATGAAACAGGCACTTATTCAATATGTTGCAAATATTTGTCAGATATTTATCAGACAAATAATCCTGAATAGTCCCTGCAGTCAAACAGACTCAACTCACCTACATCTGTCAGGGCTTCTGGCTAGATTTGGTATTCGCACAGAGGAAATCAACCCTATCTAAATTCTCATGCCTTTTAGACGCAACATGTAATTTTGCGTCTAAAGATGACAATTTCCTGCCCAAATAAATTCTGAGTGGCATCTTAAAAAGCACCTATGAGCTTCAAATAGTCAAAAACACAGTTATCTTCCTATGGCTTTAATGGGTTCTACTCATTTAATCCTCTGAACTCCCAGTTAGTTAATACTGCACTAAAACATACTGCTTTTCTCATTTTTCTAAAGATTACATGTACTGCTGCTGAGAGAGACAAAAAAACCCAAAACAAAACCAACCAACCAACCAACCAAAAAAACCCAAACCACCAAAAACCCCTCAAAAAACCCAAACACAAAAATCAAACCTCCAATTCCTGAACAATAGAAGAATATTAAAAAGCATCTCTCTGAGCCTTTAAGCTTGTCATGGTTTAAGCCCAGCCATAAATCAGTCACACAGTTTGTTATCTCCCCCCCCCCCCCTTCTTCCCTCTACTCCCAGAGGGATGGGGAGAAGAATCGAAAGAATGTAACTCCCACGGGCTGAAATAAGAACAGTCTAGTAACTGAGGTATAACACAAACCACTACTGCTACCGCCAATAATAATAATAATAATAATAATAATAATACGAGAAATAACAAGGGAAGAGAATACAATCGCTCACCACCCGCTGACTGTTATCTAGCCCAACCCGAGCAGTGATCTAACCCTTCTGGGTAACTGCCCCCAGTTTTTACATCCTGGCTGTGACGTGCTGTGGAATGGAATAACTCTTTGGTCAGTTTGGGTCAGATGTCCTGTTTCTGCTTCCTGCTGGCTTCCCCTCCTCCCTGTCAGAGCATAAGAGTCAGAAAGTCCTTGGTCAGACCAAACATCTGAGCAGTAACTAAAAACATGAGTGTTATCATAGGTGTACCCAGGCTGAAAGTCAAAAACACAACTCTGCACCAGCTACAAAGAAGGAGAAAAAATGACTGCTAGTGCTGAACCCAGGATAAGGCTCTGTCTTGAATGTTTTGACGTAGACCACAGAGAGTATAAAGGAGACACTGGATTTTTTGAAAGCTGTTGCACTTTCTCTGTAAGAGCCATGGAGAACTTGGCACCAAGTTCCTGATGTGTAGCTGTAATCTGCTTTGGGTTCTCACTTCTATCCAGTTAATTACTTTGGCAGCAATATATCATCTGAGCTTGGGTTTGGTATCAGGCAATTACTGCCTTATAATTAAATAACTTCAAATTACTTAGTCTCTTTGGCTTTACTTCGTTTGTAATTGAATTCACAGCATTGAACTAAGTCATTTGCCATAGGCCTTAGAGTCAATGAAACAGACAGCTTCTACATCTAAAGCTGGAAATAAATCTGATAATACATCTCCATGGGCTTACCTTTCTGCTGGCTTCCAGCCTTCCTGACTCCTGACTAGTGATGCTACTGATGAGCCTTGTGATTTATTTTTGGCAGATAATAACTGCATCAGTAAAATGCTTGCAAGCAGCTAAACCTGCTTAAAATTAAGCTACCCCATCAAAGATATCAGTGGACTGTTGGAAGATCAACATCCTCTTCATCAATAAACCTTCCTCTTCATCAATAAACCTTAAAGAAGTACATTATTCTGTCACAGGTCAACAGTAAAACCTAATGGTTTCTGATCAGCATAGGATCCATCCTGAAGAACAGTCAAGGAACTGGTACAGAAGGCGAAGCCAGTATTTAAATGAAGAAGAAACCAATACTTAGATTGAGTTTCCACCAAGCTTAAAGAAAAGTCTCCTCAATCACAGCAGCTGCCACTGGCTGTCTGCATTGCTTGTGTCTAACCAAGGGAAAAGAGGAATCAGGACATGTTAACTGCTAAAGCCACTTCATCTTGATGTCCTTAATTCCTGCCTAAATGGTAAGGAAAAAAAAAAAAAAAAAAAAAAGATTGTGAATTGTCACAGAGACTGATTTTCTGCTGCACATTGAGTGTCCCAATTTCAGAAGAGAATTAAAGTTGTAAATGTGGAGTCAAGTATGGGGACCCACAACACAGATTAAGGAGCCCAAACCGTGTATAAGAGAAGAGTCTTAACAAGCATCTCTCCACTCAGGATTTGTCACTGAAAGGTTATCCTTTTTTAGGCCACATAACTAATTTTCATAGATCTGCTTCTCAGATTTTGGGCTCTGTCCAGTCATTTCACTCATGACTAAGGACTCCAGTTTAGCAACAGAGTATCTACAAGCAAGATGATGAAGAAACAAATACTGCAGTATTCAGGTTGGGTCTAATTTATCCAGGAGCTGTTTAGAAGAGACATAGCTTGCATCAGCTCCACAAATGTGCTCTTCCTTGCTGCAATTCCTTGCTGGGGGGATTAAAGCAATGGAAGGGCTGGCCCTTGCTTGGTTTTCCACCAATATAGGATTACAAAAAAATCAGACCAAGAATGCAACACTGCTCCAAGTTCATTCTGTTTAAAGAGAGATCTATGGAGCTAGACTCAGGCAGTCTGGCAAATCTGTCCTTGCCCTTGTCCGAGTCAATGTGTCTGAAGCCTGAGGAAGGGTGCTGAGACTGGCCGCTGAGCAGCCTTTTTCTCAGGCGTGGGGTGGAAGAGAGAAGGGTAAGAAGAAAGAAGGCAGATTTAACTAGACATGGAGACTCTAAAACTTATGATGTCTGAAGGGGCTACATTAATTGCAGCTTTTACCTGAAAAGATCCATCAAAATAACACCCCCAACAACAAGAAGAAGATTAATTACTAGTCTTATCACCTCAGAAGCATCTCAGGAATAGGGTCATTTCCCCTGTCATTTGGTTTTGTTTTGATTTTGCAAACAAGAAGCACAGGCCTGGGACTCCTCTTCAAACTGAAACTGTGTTCAAAGAAGTACCATGATGCCTGTACACCCGGGAGATCACTTCATGCTAGATGTCTAACTTACCAACAAGGAAAGCTGGGAAAATAATAATTTACCATGAATACCATCTTCATCTACTCTTCATATTTCAGGTCTAAAATGTAAGCATTTTAAATAATTAATTATTTTTTTCTTTTAACCAGATTACCCTACTTCATGTACTTTGGCAAGACTCGTCATGGAGATGGACAGCAAAAGACTGATTTCTTTACCTGTCTGCTTTACTGTATTTTAAACAAGGAAGAAAACATCTTCTACAATACCTAAAGTCTAATACAGGTCATATTTAGCAGTCCAGATAAGTAAGAAAGATCTTGATTCATAGACTCTTCAATATTATACAGGAGGTTGAAATGGGATTTTAGGAAAAGAACAGTGTTTCCCATTGTTAGATTATATGAAACTTGACACTGAATAATCCTTCCATCTTCTAGTAGTAAGTTTAAATATCTCAGGTTAGATAAGCAGACCTTCATCTATATTATCCTTTGATCAGCCCTTCTAAGTGGAAAAGATTGTTTATCAGTGTGCAAGAGTTTTCATATGTAAAATCCATTAGGCAATAGTCTCTGCAGTTATTAATACTTAAACTCTGTTGTTTCACTGCTGATTTACATTAGCTGAGGACATGCTTCATCCTGTTCCTGACTTTATTTAAGCATAAATCCCAGTGCATGTGTGTTATCTATTCCATGGAGCCTACCAAAGTGTCAAACACTTCCAATGACAGAAGAAAAAAAATTAAAACAGAAGGCAACAGTCTGCTGAACCCTTGTAAAAGTTTCAGACAGTAGAAGAGTGCATTTGAAGACAGAAGAAAAAGCTGGATGCTAAGAATACCACATCTAACTTTGATCTTTTTCATGTCAAACAGCCCACAGATTTTAATTAGATCTCAGGCTCAAAAATATTACTGCACTGCCAGACAGAATTAGAAACATTTAGTGCTATCAAGGAGAAACCTGGGGATTTCCACACTGCCAGAGGAGCATTGATTACAATAAGTAGTGCACCATGGCTAACTATATTTTTTAAAAAATTATAATGTACTTTGTGTCCATATCTTTCACCAAATTGAGAGCACTGCGGAATGAATTATGATTTACTAACAAATCATGGCATGAGCATTAGCTATGTAGGCTTTCTTATACTGAAAAATGTGACTTCAGGGTAAACATACATTTATATAACTAGGTTTTGCAATCCTTGACTATAAGTAGGAGGGGCAAAGTTTATACCGAGATGTGATACCTTTCATCAGATTAGCTGAGAAGACAGAAATAAAAAAAAGAGGCTGGAGTTGGTCCCTTCATCAATCACCGTACTGAACCACTGGGTACCACATACTACTGTTAAACTTCAATCTACAGGATAAGACTAGGCATATTGAAATGGCCTTAAGAAGGTAAACAAACTCATGCAGCCAACGTTTTGGGCACAGGATAGTGAGAGGCCATCTGGGGAAACATGTAACCACCCTTCATTAAGTATCATACCTCAAATATTGCTCAAACTGTCTTGAAAATACTTTTAATGTTTAGAATATAATTTTGGAAGGCTTTTTCAGAACTTCATTTATATAACTTTTTAGTTGTTCTAGTAATTATGTCCAGACTGTACCAATTTGCTCCTATGTCATGTGAGGGGCTTTTTTAAGATTAAGTACTCTCCCTTCTTTGTATATAACACAATGAGTACTTATATGAACCTCTTCCACCTTCATTCTGTTGAACTAAAGTAGTCAAAATCTTGTAGTTCCCACGTGTATAAAACACTCTCTCTGGCACCCTGATCATCTTCAATGGTCTTCACATGAGGACCTGTTTAGAACTTCTTTTTGGAATTCAGCTAAGTAGTGTTATCCAGAGAATTTCATAGCATTTTCATTATGCTGCCTGCAATAATATTAATTCCTTGTTTCTGTAAGCAGATCAGATCCCAGTCCCTTATATTCATTCAGAAATTCTGTCCAGAGCAATACTGATTCAGCATGACCTACTGCTGCTTCAACTTTGCCCACTTCCTTATCTAACTTTATTATTTCTTGAATGAACTTATCCCATACTTATCAAGAGTTTCCCTGAATAATGCATCAAAAATACTATTTCTTTTAGGAAAACCAGTTATTTCTGCTTGACATAATTTACCCTCAGCAATCCCTTTTTTTTTTCATTGAATCCCATCCTCTTTCATTAGCTTCTATACAACACCAATTTTTCCTTTCATCAGAGTACAGTCTAGACCCTTACACGAGTCTGAAATCAAAGCAATAGAACTTTAGTTGCTTGTTTGTTTGCTTGGTTTTTTTCTTAAGTATAAGTTTCATGCTTCTTGTTCTGAGGGCTCCCATAACCCCAGCTTACCTCTTGTAACCTTCAGTTGCCTCTCTCCTTGGTTTTCCTTATCAATGCTACCAACACAAATGGTGGAGTAAGTGTACCTAAAAAATCTTAGTTGTTAATAGAAAATTTGTATCTGATTTCAGCTACTTAATGCCCCTTAAAAGTTATACAGCTTTCACTCCAATACATAGGACTTTTTTAAAACTCCCTCTGGAAATTTAGAAGCTAGTCCTACAAACAGTATGCATTTTGCAGCACTCACTATGACACTTGTGAGAAGGTGCTCAGAGCATAAGAAGTTATACAACAACAGAGGCACCTCAAGCCTTTTTGGAAGACCCAGGTGATTTTCCAAGTCACCACTGAATTCTGCTCTGTAGCAGCCTTGAATTTCGTATTAATTTCATGTTTACAAGCTATGGGTTTGTTTCGGGTTTTTTTCAGAGGATGTTTTTCTTATAGAAGATGGCTAAGTAGCTATGATAATGTCATCTTTCTGCAATTTCTTTAAGTGGAAAAAAATATGTTTCCTCATTAGCAGAATAATCAAGGACCACAAATAGGTTTCTGCTTATGGCAGAGATGATGTTTTGATTGTGTATCCCAAAATAGAACAAAAGCAGCTGGCTGGGAGTCTCAATACTGCTGAAGTAAAAACAACATGTTTTAAATGGATGGTTAAGTAGAAGTAACTTAAAGTGCAAAGCTTATTTACTTTAAGATATACAGGAAAATTACAATATTTTCTGATTACTTATTTCCTGTATCAGATACTCCTTAGAAAGCACACTCAGTCAGAAAACAAAGGTTTCCTCTTTAAAAGTTATTCTGTAAAGAATTTTAAAATATGAGAGATAATTTGGAGTAAAATTTTTAGAAACAGAAAAAAGATTTAAAGAGACATTCCACTCTATTCTTCCCCCATCTTATTATTCCTGGCTATGAAGAAATGTTCCCAAAGAGCCAGAAAACTAAACAATCCTATATCATACATGAAACCCATTCCCTAGTCAAGTGGAAACATCTGATGTAATTCCAATCATCAAACAGAATTTTTTCTTGGCAACTGCTCATGCCTGTTAGACCACTCCTTCTGGTGTGGTGAAGTACGAGCATGTTCAAACCAGCTTCCTGGAGTTCAAGCAACAGATTCCTTCAGTACTTGAGAGTCTGAAGAGTTAAGCAAGATGCTAGTTCATATAGATGATGATGGTTTTTGATAAAAAGAGATTTTTTTTGTTATTTCTCTTAATATTTAATGGATCATTACATGAGCTAAAGATAATGAAAGACTATTCAAAGTTAATTTAACAAAGGGACTGCAAAGAGGGTTTGGAAGAAAGATTTAACACTCCCAATATGTTGTGGAAAATGAAGCTTAGTGGACATGTACAGAGTGAAATTTAATATGAATATATTTTTATCTTAATCTTTCTGCTTAGATATATATACTTATACACATTGCATATAGTATATAACATAGACTTTAACTGCTTTAAAAAATATTTACTCCTATGCCTTTTTGTTTGCATCTTAAAGTGCTATTTTAAAATGGGGAGTTGGAGAGCAGAAATTATGCCTCCTGTCTCAGCTTTATAAACCAGACATTATATACAATTTCTCCTGTTTCATTAGGAAGCCAATTATAATACAGCTTTGGCCATTCACAACAGGTACCTTCTGAGCAGTTCACATCACTGAAGCTCAGTCTTTGTTGCCTCATAGATAAGAACAAGCATGGTATGTTCTGTTCTACCCACAGACCTAGAATGTGAATGCAAAACATTGTATCCAGAAGCAATAGTTTTAGAGGAGCTCAGTCTATGCTTCTTGAGTTTTCCTGTGAGATGCATGGAATCTGTAAATCATGAGTCCTTTACTGAAACTCAAGAGATGATTTCCCAGCTGTGGCTCAACACAACCTCTTCTCAGTCTATGTGCCCCTGTTGCTTGAGGGTAGACCATAAAGAACCTTCTAGCCCAAAGAGCATTGCCAGCTAATATTATTTCCAGCAGCAGTGCAACACTATGGTCCATCCTGTGCCATGCATAGGCTGACAGAGTACCTTATTGCATCTTAACTGCTGAAAATGCACAGGCTGAGCCAAAGTGCAGTTACACGAGCCTCACCTCAACATATAAGACTTTAAAAGGATTCAATTTTAAAAGCTTGATCAGAGGTTTGTGGTAGGTTGCTCTTTAAAACAGATAGTATTAGCCATAACTGAGCCAACCTGTCAGCAAACTGAACTATTGTAGCATTCAAACTTTGGCAAACAATATCTGACAGCTGACGTCTCAAGCTTTGTGTATATAAGGCCCAACTCATTCTCCAGTGCAGTTTTTCACGATCCATGATGCATCCACTAGATTCAAATACTTATAACCTTCAGGGATACAAACTTTCTGCAAACTCTTAGATATGCTACAACAAAGCAGCTAACCTAGATAACAAGCAATACAATTAGTCACTGCATACTATAGATTTCTGAAGATTTATTTTAGTCATTTTTACAAAGTTTGTGATCATAAGTGTTCTGAATATTCTAAAACTACCAAAGTGATTTTATTCTCCTTTTTCTTGAACAGTTGGTCCCCAAATATGAATTAAAATGGTATCTTTTAGCTTTGTCCTGTTGGAACTTCTTTTATAATTAGAACATGCTGTGAACACCTCTGTCTGCCAGGAGAACATACACCTATTTGAAAAACCAGAAAAATCAGCAAAAATAGATAAAATTTTTACTCCTCAAGGATCAACACAAATGTAAGACTGTATTCTGGGAGCAAGTTTTGAGTAACTGAAAAAAAAAATATATAAATGTTGCAACAATATATTAGTTAGGATTTACTATCTACCTCTTTCTATTTCTGAAAAGTCATGAAAAACAGTACTGGGTCTTATCACATCAGTTGCTACATACTGAAAAATAACAGGTCAGCTTCAGAAATCATTTTTCCTTTTCATCATTTCTTTCCCTTCTGTAGCTTCCCCACTGATTCCACTGAGGAATCACAAACTGTCATCTTTTATCAAAACACTGACTGAGCTTGACAAGCAGATAATTCATCAAGAATAGAAAGATGCAGCTAGCTTGAGTATAATGACTCATCTATTTTATATTAAAAAAAAAAAGTACTTAGCAATTGTTACACTGTTTTCCGTCCTTAAAAAGGTTATGTATGATACTGAATTTTTATAAATGAAACAAGAGTTACATAATGATATTAAAAATAACTTTTTCACTATTTTACAGTTAAATGAGACCATTAAGAAGTTTTATGCTACCAGCTTGAAAGAAAGCTCTATCTTTGGCCAAGAAATATTGGTCTTATCCATACCAGCAAGAAAACAAACTGCTGTCAGGATCAGAATTTTTTGTTGGGTAAAAAATATATTCAGCAAATTCTGAAAACCAGTAAACTCCAGAAGTAATATATATTTTGAGCATCCTCCAATTTAAATACTGGAATTTTCAAAGGTACGTGGACCTCCTGTAGAGGGTACATGCACATTGTTCTTTTGTCTAAGCATCCTACAGGTGTAGGGCCAAATTAGGAAGAGAAGCTGAAAAAAAAGGGTCCTGAAGGTAAAATTTGCAGCATGCTCTTCTGTGGCTTGAAGACAAGCAAATTGTTGTCAAAAATCCTTGCAAAATGAAGTATAAAATTTTAAATAGGAACAAATGCTGTTTATCAAACTGATTAAAGAAAGGGTTGCCAGAAAGTAGGTTTTGGTGACAGAAACTCCATTTTTCTAGCAGTGCAACAGTTAGCTTTTCAATGTGCGTGAAGCAATTTCTTGTGACCTTTTTCAAAAATGTTTAAGACATACTGGGTTCAGTTCATGTTGCCTGCAAAATTAAAACTGAGACACAGCTTCAACCTATCAGAAGAAATTAACAACTATAAGCAATTAATATAAAATTCCAATGATTTGTAATGGCTTGAACACCAAAGAAAAACAGCAATTTGCTCATTAGGATTCAAAAAAACTGTAAACAGTAAATAGAGTTATCTTCCCTTCAAAATAGAATTAAATAAAACACACCAAAGGTTTAGGACTGTCTAAAGTTGTAATGACTTTCTTTTTTTTGTAGTGACTGATAAAAAGATAAATTTTTTAAAAGCATCTAAGTTGCATTATGTATTTTGTGCCTTGGACATGTACCTCAGTTACATTTCTCCGGTTGGGATCTTTGTTCTTGTTTTCTCCCCACAAGCACAAAGATCCTTGCCATTTGCTTGCCACCCAGAACTCAGGATGCAAGGACAAAGTGGTAGCCAGGATTAGGATCCGGACAAAGCCCTTGAAGATATGTCAAAGAAACCTGAGCTTAATTTCTAAACAATCCTTTGTTTTGGTCAGAGCACGGAACAGTCCTCCCAGGTGACTGAGAACTGGATTTAAAGTTTCCACTCTAAATGATGCACCAGCATACATTCCCTGCTGCCAAGCATGAAGAGAGAGGGCAGACTAGAAGGTGGTAAAGTAGAAACTGCGTTTTTAAACACTCATCTGCTTTTATTTGTCATGGGATATTATAGTAGAGACTAGTTGGAGTACTGGAAAACTACAGTATCATAAAGTACTACAAACCCTCAAGATTTTATCAAGTCTCATGTTATTTGGTGGTGGGGAGAGTTAATCCATTTAAAAAACAAAGCAAGAAATAAATAATTCTTATTCGTTTACTGTTGGAGAAAAGTTTTAAAGTGTGATCTGTGATGGCTCAAAATCAGAAGGAAAAGAAATATACCTTTGAAGTTCATGGCATTTTTAAAGACCTGAGTCATGATTTTTGCATGCTTGAAGTTGACAGTAATTTATTTAGTTCAGGATAAAAATGGTAGAATAAATAGAAAATTGTTTTGCTGTTATCACATATACTTTTAAAGGTGCAATAAGTGACAGATAGTCTTGTGTTCTATCTTTACACATCAAAAAGTTTTTTCTCTCAGAAACAAATCAAAACTTTTAGTCAAGTTCCCATCTGGAGAAGTAAGGGTGCAAACATATGTGCATTTTGCAATCTGTATATCAAATAAGGGTACTGTGATCTCACCTAGTGCTGCAATAACATCAAAGATTTGGACAAGACTAAGTAGACTTTCTGCCTGTTTTCAAACCAAGTTCTTTTCTCCAGTTGTCCCCATCTCATGAAGAAGGGACTTCCCTGTACGCAAGGGACTCACAACCCAGGGCACAGAATGAAAATGCAAGGTGCATCTGTCCTTTCACCCTTACTCCCCTGGCAATGTGTTGCCCTTCCCAGCATGCTGCCCAACCAGCAGCTATCCTGCAGCATTTTTCTGAAGAGGGATGGATTGCCATCAGCGGTGAGTGGGAGCGAGAGGAGGAAGAAAAGTGGGGTTTGCTTTGAACTTCTCTGCTTCCACATTTTTGTAGAGAAATCTGGAAATTATATACTCGTTCTATCTCAATGGAGAGGACCTAGGGACAGTATGTTGTGGATGATCCAGAGTGGGGGGAGAGCAAGCAGCACAGAAGACTAAGCAGGCAGAGCCAATGCCATAGCACCAAACCATATGTTCAATGCCATTTCCAAGAGGCAAGACTCTTCATTGAATCGTGCATTTATTAAGTAAAAGTAGACATGATGTAATTAATCAGTTCTAGGAGCTGGAATTTTACAAAATGGAAGCAAATAAAAAATAGAAGTACTATCTGCCAGCCTCATCATACAGTCACAAAGAGTTGTCACATGCTGCAGCAGCCCAAAGCAGTCCAAGATGAAATTTCTAAAACATGAGCTGGAAGTATTGGCTCTTATAAAGCCATTCACCACCCACTCATTTCTTTTTGAAGTGAAATTATATTAGAACCTTATGCAAGTTATTTGTTATCAGGACAGATTAGAAAAAGGAGCAAAGTCACGGGCATTAAAAACCAGAATACTATCAACTGAATGGAATGTCACTATATTTATATATACTTAAAATAAAAGAGCAAAACTTTGAGCAATTGCATACATAATCTTAGTAAACATATGCCAAATTAAATATTCTTCAAATAATTACTTTGGTGGCTCACTCACAATTTGGAAATATGCAGCCTAGATCTACATTTGACATCTTTATTCACACAGGAGTAGGAAATGTACAGGCTGAGTGCACAGAAATGTCATTTTCACATTTTACAAAAAGCAGACACCAGTATTAAAAGCTATAGCCAGCCTAAATTAAGTGCAATAACCCATAATAGGTTTTGCTTAAAATGACTTGATTCCGGAAACTGGCGCTCAATCTAATGCAAGTTGCAAGATTGTAATATTGCCATGAAATGGGAAATCTCATTCTTCTTGCACTCTGTCCCACAAATTCCAGGAAACCTAGGAAATCAAATATTTTCTAATTAATACAGAGGTACATTTTATTTCATAAACAGGAAATGTGAGTTGAATAAGGGAACACTAGACAGTGGCATCCAGGATTACAACCATAGCCTGACTTGAGTGGTCTTAAGACTGAGCAAGAAGCAGTGGGTGAGCAGAAGACTGAAAGAAAAAAATATGGAAACCTTTGGAAATAGGACTGTGTGAATGACTATGTCAGAGATCAATCATAAGGACAGTGCGAAGAGTGACTCTGATGGGGAAAAAGTATGATCTAGAGTCAGTGTGTTTGTCCCGAAGCCTTTTATACCCCTTAATTTATACTTTTAAGTTGCCCTTAGGAATTAAATTAGGTTTTTCATTCTGTAATCAGTACAATTTTTGTGCCCAAGAAATTTGTATCCTTCATTTTTTTCACAATTCCAGTGAGCAATTTGCTTGAATGTATATTCATAGTGACAAGTGTCTGTAAAAGTGCAATAGTGTAAATAAAAACATATTGCTGGTCTTCTAACTAGAAGCAGACTTTTGTCTGAGGGACCTACTTTTTACCAGTTTCACTGGGGGCATAATAAAGAGTTTAGATACAGCACTGCTGACAGAGCTCAAAGAAATATCAGTGTGTTCAGCTCTGTGGCCCCTAACATAAGGACATGGACCTCCTGGAGTGAGTCAGGAGGAGGACCATGAAAATGATCAGGGAGCTGAAACACCTCTCCTGTGAAGACAGGCTGAGAGAGTTGGGCTTATTCAGTCCAGAGAAGGCTGTGTTGAGACCTTAGAGCAGTTTTCCAATACCTGAAGGGGACCTACAAGAAATCTGGAGAGGGACTTTTTACAAAAGCATGTAGTGCTAGGATGAAATGAAATGGCTCTAAACTAAAAGTGGGAAAATTTGACTTAGATATTAGGGAAAAAAATCATCACTTTAGAGTGTTGAGAAGTTGTCAATGCATGTCCCTGGCAGTGTTCAAGGCCACACTGGACAGGGCCTTGAGCAACCTAGTCTAGTGGAATGTTTCCCTGCCCATAGAAGGGGCTTGAACTCGGTAATCTTTAAGATTCCTTCCAGCCCTAACCATCCCACAATTCTATGATTCTACATCTCCATTATGACAGAGTGCCCTAGGTTCAGCAGTAGCAGTCAATTTTTCTCCTTGTTAGTAGCTGGTGCAGTGCTGTGGTTTTGACTGTGGTTTGCCTGTGAGCAGCGCCGATAACACCGATGTTTTTAGTTGCTGCTCACTAATGTTTACTCTGACCAAGGATGTTCTGAGTCTCATGGTCTGCCAGGGAGGAGGGGAAGCCGGAAGGAAGCAGAGACAGGACACCTGACTCAAACTGACTGTCGTGGTTTAGGCCGTAAATCAGCCACGCAGTTTGCTACATGGAGAATCGAAAGAATTCAGCTCCCACAGGTTGAGATAAGAACAGTTTAGTGACTAAAGTATAACACAAACTGCTACTGCTACTACCAATATTAATAATGACAAGAGAAATACAAGGGAAGAGAATACAACAGCTCACCACGTATACTCAGCCCGACCAAGCAGTGCAC
>JANRGW010005937.1:0-17172 GCA_024733675.1 Psilopsiagon aymara
AAACTCTCAGCTATTTTGAAATGACTCACACGTGCTATTCCTCTCCTCTAACCATCTTCTTTCACACAACAAGCATTTCTAAATACCAAACCAGTGCAGAGCCTTCAGTGAAATGTAAAAATCCTATTTCTGTTTTATTAAGAGCTCATTTCTTAAATGACCAATCTCTTTTTTACCTGTGTGGTGTACAAGGACAGTAACCCTATGTCCATTTTTTTCTGACCATTTCCTGCTGACGAAAAGAAATACATGTATCAAATATGTAAACCAAATTTCAGTTGGCTTTGGTTGATGAAGTTTGTTCCAAAAATTAGGAAAGATACTATATTTCATCTCCCTTCTTTCTATGAAATTACAATGAATTAATAAATTCTTCAAATTCATATGTGATTTGCAGGAAGAAAGACATTTCTCAGAATAGAATCATAGGATCACAGAATTTGAAGACAGTTCCACACATGAATATAATCATACCTAATAGTTTTAAAATCTGTCATTCTCCTAACAGAATCAAAATGCTGTTGCTAGAAGACAACATAAAAAAAAAAAAAAAAAAAAAAAAAAAAAAAAAAAAAAAAAGAGGGTTTACTGAAGTATTGCTCTTACTTTTCCCCACTGAAGTAAACCAGTCTATGTATGGATAAACTTAATAGACAAACTGAACTGGAAGTAGGTAGAGGCTGGAAGAATTTTAGAGGGAAGTCTCTCCGCTTGTATATATCTTCTTTTTCCCTGATACCTACTTTCATGGGCACTGCTGGAGGCAGAATATTGGCCTAGGTGGAGCTTTCACGAGGGCTAGTATGGCCATTCTTGTCTTCTCAGGCAGTTTTAAAGGCTACTGAAATGAAAATTAAATTCTGCTTCCAGCAGATAAGAGATTATTTACTGTGTTATTTTCCAAATAAATACATTCTTCACAGGCTTACAGACCACAGTGATGGCACGCTTGGTCTTCAGACCACGAGAAATTTTTTGATTAAAAAAAATAAAGATTGAAAAGGAATAAAATGTTAATGTTCAAAAAACTGCAAAGAAGCTATAGAGTACTTAAAAGGCAACTAAAAAAATCGCACTTTTCTATTATAAAATATGGTATTTCTCAATAAGCAATGCATTTATTATAGTCAAATTATTTATCTTACATATTTTATGATTTATAGCACTATTTTTTATGTAAGTTGCAACAGTATTTTCATGTACAGTTCCACAGAAACTGAGTTTTCTACACTGAATTTTTTCAGTCATAGCTCTATTGCTCTATGTATTTAATCAGGGAAATCATGCATTTTACATTACTTGGCTCGTAAGAATAGCAGTTGCTTCCATATTTCCATTAAGCTCTAAAAGATTATCTAACATTTATTTACAGGGTTATTTCATTCTATGCCCCTATAAAGAAGTAGAGTTGTTTGTCTATTTCTCTCCTAAAAGGACTCTTTTTCCCATAGAAGGAAAACAAGAAGACATTTCAAGCAGGATATTTAAGATAGTTCTATTTATCTATGCTTGTCACAGTGAAAAAAATTACTGTTAAAATTTAATGATATCCTAAACTATAAATGATTCTTACCAAATACGAACTAATGTTTTCCTCTTTAAAACAAACAAAGTATGACTGTGGAGATTGTTTTAAAATTATTCTGCTTATCCTGCAGCCATAATCCTTGCTAGGGTAATTTGGCACAGGCTCACTGAATTAAGGGGAGCTGAACACATTCACTCCAACTGATGATTTGCTCCTCTATGCACATAAAAGAAAGTCACTTTTAATTTGTCAAAAAAACCCAATGTAATCCTGAAAGTTTTAACTTCTCTTTTAGCATCAGGAAGTTAATACCCCACATCTGGAGGATAATATGATCCCACCAGTGGTTGTAACAAGTCTGTATGACAGACTGTTGCAACCTTTCTACAGGTTGGCAGTAATGAAAAATGTCTCCACCTAGAAAGTCCAGTCCATTCATTGTTCCTCAATATTACAAATATTCAACTGTTGTTACACACTGATGAACTCTACCGGTACAGATGGAAAAGGAGCATGGCTGGTTAAGGTGAAGACAAGATGTAACTAGGAGAAATGAAAAGAAGGCCTTGTTGGCCGTATTTCTATGACCTGTGAGGTGAGTGGAGTGCCTGTGTGTTCTCAGTGGCAGTGACTGGAGTGTTTGGGAGGTACTGTATTGTGCCAGTACCTTCAAAGTGGACACCAATGACAGCTTTAGCTGAGAAAATCATCATAGTAGAGGCATGTCCAATAAACTTACTTTGAATAAAATGGTTATGAATGATCATATGCTAGTAGAGACAACCAGCTAAGACCCTGATGCCATCTCATATGACATAGACTCACAGCCAAACTGTCTTACCCCTCAAAACAGGGTGGCTGCATCCAAATTTCCTAATGGTCCCTGACCTGTGATAGGTCAAGGATTCAAGGTTTTCTTTGAAAGGATGTTACCAGGTCCAGCATCAGGCCAGAAGCAGACGCTAGCTGTCAAAAACTAAAGCAGTATAACTGATTACATACCTATTCTTACATCCACACATTGATCATTTTTATTTTACTAATGGAGAGGATTTTTGTGCAGCAGGCACAGAAAGAATACCTGTTTGAAGAAGAAATTTGAAACTTTGATAGTGCTTCTATATTATCATAGCCTTGGTTGCTAAGATAGGAAGTGCTGCCATCAAAGAGGGAATGCTGCACTACACACTTGCAACCTCAGCTGTTAAAAGAGTTGTAGCTCGTACTGATTAGCACTCAGTACTATGTGTCCTCTTGGCCAATGAAACTGTATCTATACACTGTCTCCAAGGCCTTTGCAGGGCTAGCCTCTGCATCCAATATTTTCAATATTACAATGTCTCTTGGCAACATATGACATAGTATTAGATGGATTCCTGCAGAATTTAAAACCTCAGCACATGATTTGCTAATGGATGCAGATTAATGAGGAGTATTGTGATACAGAACTGTAGGTAGAAAATGACATAGATTTCAGAGTCTCAAAATACAAATATTGCATAAGAAAACAATTGTTTCTTCATCAACAGAACATTTCACAAGGCTGATTTAGATTTATTCATGGCATGAAAAAGGAGGATAACCTTTGATCTTGAATTTTCTTGCTGAACAAACTCTTGTTAGACATGCTTTTCTGCCACATGCAACAATTAGAGCAAAGAAGCAGCAGTCATCTCATTGCAAAACCAGAGAATATTACTCAGGAACACTTTTGAAAGACTAGGACCTTACCAAAAAGAGAATTTCAACAAAATCTACCAGGTTCTCTTTAATTAATCCTTTTGTAATGTAAGTGATAAACTTAGAAGTATACTTCTAACATGAAGTCAGTTTTTAGAATGGACTTTAGCCAATGAAATTTTTAATAAAAATATTAAGTTGGTCAGCATACTTTAGAATCCTAATGTCTTGGAATAAACTAGCATTTATGGATCCTAGCAATGGGAATTCTGTGTCCTGAAAACTGATCACTTAGATTTTTTTTATTTCCAATTCTAATGGGGTCTTAACAAAAGAATCTCTCAAGTACAAAGATCTCAACAGTCACAGGGAGTTCTTACTCATATGAAATTTCACAAGAAGGACTGTGATGATATAATAGTAAACAGTAAGGAAAATCACATTGGAAATATTTAATCAGATGCTAACAAAACTACTGTCAGAATGGAATTTCAGTGCAAGAGTCAGAGACTCAGTGGCCCTAGTGACCTTTAAATGAGAGGCAGTGAAGCCCAAATGTGCCTCCAAATGCTGAAGATAGGGATCTCCATCCAAAACTAATACCTCCAGTGCCCTGGCCTGGCTGATACCAATCTCTGAGACTCATGGGTTTTGTTAGTAATGTCATATGGTCCAGATAACAGTCAACTGAAAATGAGTAGGATTCACACAGATACTGAATAAGTTGGCTCAAGTGACTGTAAGTCTGTTCTGAATCATCACTGAAACTCATGATGGGTGAAAAAATTACTAATAACTGAGAAAAGGCTAATGTTGATCCTGCCTTAAGAAAGACCAGAGAGAGAACTTGGGATGAATGTGCCTGTCAGCTTCATCTCTATTCGTGGAAAGCTAGTGAAGCAAGCTGCTAGTAATTCAGTGTCAGCGTGGATGACAAAGTTGTTAGGACCAGACAGTGTACACCCAGTAGTGAAAAATCATGTCTGATCAGTTTGACTACCTTCTGTGATGAAATGACCACATATGAAAATATAGTGAAAATAGTATATGTACCATACCTTGACTTTAATGCAGCCTTTGACACCATCTCCCATAGATTTGCACTCAGAAGTTAAGGAATTATGGGCTGGATGGATAAACTGCAGGGGGTGTTGAAAACTGAATGGAACTTTTGGGCTCAGAAGATGGCAATCTTGACACCCAGCCTGTGGCTGGTCAGGAGTGCTGTATTCCAGAAGCTGATGCTTAAGTTTATGTTGTTCAATATCTTATCATTGGGATGAGGAGTCAAAGCGTACCCTCAGGACTGTTGCATAATCAAATGTCAAACCACAGAGCTTCTATCCAAGACTGTATTGAGAAGTTAAGGGCTAGACCAACATAAATTTTGTTAAGTTTAAGATAGACAAATAGAAGGTTTCACCGCAGACCCTGACCTGTAGGCTCATTTTCAATCCCAGACTCTACCTCCCTTGTCCCCAGAATCAGGGCTGTCCCCGTGCCCCCAGGCTGCCTTGCTCCTGCCTGGGGCTGGAACAGTCCCAGGCTGCAGAATCTGCCCTGCCACCACTGCAGAAGTCCTGCAACCACTGACTCCCAAGGACTCCCTGGCCCACGTTGCACCCTGACAGTTTTCAACCACGATAGGGTAAGCTCACACATCAGTCCAGGGGTGTAAACCATAGCTTGGCAGTTGGTGGCTTGGCAGTTGGCAACTTGGCAGTTGGAAAGCAGTGGTTGAGCTGTTGCTGTGTGTCCTGCCTACACGTGACACCAGAGCTGGTTTCTCTGCTATTGCTGTACTTGCCACAAAGCTTTAAATAATGCTCCTCCTGAATTTATGTATCTAATCTGAGTGAAAGGAGTGTGAATCTTAATGCATTTCCTCAAATGCAAAGTCCAAAAAAGGATTTCAGAAATATAATCTAGGATGCTTCTATGAAAAGTCATCTCATTGTTACTTTGTCTGTTTGTACTTATCCACAGCAACATTTATTTGTCTTTTTCTTCATCAGTCACAGCGTGACCTAATTTGGTCATCACAGGCAAGATTTCCTTTGGTGTTTTATAACCCTCACACAGTTTTTTCTGATGATGTCTCAAAGCCTAATAGTGTTTTTGAGGGGAGATGTAGGCTTGGCTGTCTACATCTGAATCTATTACTTGACAGATTATTGGTGTCTCTGTAAGGTAATACACCAGTGCTAAAATTCACAATTCTCTTAGTGTTCAGCTTCGTGTGTCTACATATTTATGTATATATATATATATATATATATATGTATCAAAGGAACTTCTGGAATTACCAGGATAGTAAGCAGAATGAAATCATCTTCCACCGAACACACCTGTGTGCTACAAGAAAGTCAATCTGACACAGACTTGGTGTGATGGGCAGAACTTCCCATGTGCTGCTGTCAAAAAAGAGCACAATTTTTTGATGCACAGTGGAGGGCGATGGAGGATGAGTCACCGGAGGCAGCAAGAACAGTCCTGGCACCAGCTGCTTGCCTGTATGCTGACGGCAGAGCAATGGAAGCAGAGATTAGGTTTGGTCCATGAAGTGTAGCAGACTGAGCGCTGACATGGTGTCAGAGTCACAGCAGCCAGGGTGGGCCACCTTACAGTCCCCAGTGCTGGGAACACTGAGCTCAGATGGCATCAGCAAATGGGCAGGAAGAGAAATATTCTGCTTTCATTGCTTTAACATGAAAGTATTTGCCTACCTGCAAGAGGTAAAAGACTTTTTTTTTCTCCCATGTATGGTATTGCAGACTACTAGAAGCTTCTGTCATGATTAAATGGAAACACTACAAGAAAAGCTAGGGAATTCTTAAAAGTGCTCTTCTCATTTCACTTTCATAGAATCATAGAATAGTTCGGGTTGGAAAGGACCTTAAGATCATCTAGTTCCAACCCTCCTGCCATGGGCAGGGACACCTTCAAACACTGGTTTGCTAAATCTAACTACAGCATATGCAGAGGCTTTGCTATTTTGGGCCATGATGAGAAGAAAGTAATGTTGAAAAAAACAACTGAAGCATTCTGAAAGTCATTTACCTTCACAAAATTATGGGGGGATATTAATTTTTGTCAACTGACACAGAAATTCTGCTACTTTTCATGTATTTCCTCTCAGGATTAGTCCTCTGAATTTTCACATGCTTCTAAGGGATCTTTACATAGCAATAAGAAAAGGAGGGGAGAGGGGAAGCCTTTCTTCTGTTGTGAAACAGATTCTTCTCAGTATTTGGAAAAAGGTTTGCCAGAGTCAGGATATTATAAACTTTTATCATTCTGCTTATTAAAGACTGCAGACTGGCCAGATTATTAATTGCCAGGTGCTACTCATCTCTAGTCTTGGTTCTACTCTTATCAAATCTGAGAGCAGGAGATACTTGCAGCTTACAAACCTAAAATAGCTCAAAAGTGTTGGTAAAGATATACTTGCTCTGAAGGTATATAAAGTGCTCTTTGTCAATTTTACTCTACAGTGTTAACTGACATACTGCATGCAGTGCTTGACAGTCCTGTTAAAACTTAATTTAAAAGTAACTAAAAGACTGAGAATTTGGCTGCATATTACTCAGGCCACTTCAGCTTTCATAACATAAAAAGAGGAGGCTTACAGAGCTGCCAGATCAGACCTCTTCATGACAAAGGCAAAGCTGATACAGGCATAGCTCCCATTTTAATTTCATATTCCTTTGCTCTCTTTACTGGTGACAGGTCTGGAATGCTGTAGGCTGGAAGAACAAATAAGTCTGGACCAGAGCTGTGGAAATAAAGATGTTCACAGACTAATCTCTGACCTGCCAATCCAATAGGAGTGGGAACAACTGTAAAAAAGCCTGAATTATTTCATATTGCATGGACCAAGAAATAGCATGTTTTCCGTACTGCTCTTGAGGGAGTTACTGCAAGCTGTTTCTTCAAAATCAGTTTAAGTTTTGCCATCATCTTTAACACAGAGAAGTTTAGGCCCTTTGTATGTATTTTGGTCTTTCACAGTAATGGCTAAATACAGGCTTAGTACTGAAATTCTGAAATCATTAATTTCATTGACATCAAGGGAGAAATTTCACTGATCATGGTGGGGCCATGTTTTCACCCAGCTCACTCTGATCTCTTGCTGATCAATTCTCCCTGGGATAGAGTGATAGGATGCATGGGAATGGATAGAACACTGGACCAGGGGAGGTGTAGACTGGACATGAGGAAGCATTTCTTTACAGAGAGAGGCAGTGGTCAGACACTGTAAGAGGCTTCGCAGAGTGGTGGTCAATGCCCTTAGCCTGTCAGTGTTTAAGAAGCATTTGGACAATGCCCTTAACAATATGCTTTAACTTCTAGTCAGCCCTAATGTACTCAGTACTCAGAAGGTTGGACTAGATGATCATTGTTGATCACTTCCAACTCATCTATTCTATAATAAATGAAATTGCCAAAAAGTTCTGTTGGATTGCATCTATCTGGATTGCTCATTCTGCCACATTCAGTTTTGTTATCAACCTTTACTCACCCTTAGATACACTGTTGAATGCAGAAGTCTGGTAATGGATGACGTGGGATGTACATCATGGTTAAATGATTTATTACTAAAAGCAACTGTACACTGTCATGAGCAACAGGCTTACCCAAAACCACGTTTCTGGTAAGTCATTTTATCCTATAATCAGTTGAGCTACCTTATACTGAAGACGAAAGTCAGTCCAAATTCCTGTTTTTTTTTTTTTCTCTTTTTTTTTTTTTTTTTTTTTTTTTTTGAGCTGCATTATTTCAGATAACTTGTATCAAATACTGCATGATGTAACCATGTAACCTGACATGATACAATGCAGCATTCTGAATAAGGTGAAAGCTGAATGTTATTCCAGTTGTTAGGCATGTTTTTGGGTAGTAAATTTTATAGTCAGTGTTTGTATAGAGAACAGATGACAACTACTTGGAGACTGAGAAATGTTATCGATTTCAGAAAGAGCAGCTGTGGATATTTCTACTGTACTGTGATCTGTAACACACACCTTTGAAAGCACCTGTGCTACCTACAGTTTCCAAAACCACAATGGAATTAAATTAAAATACTTTCATTCTCAAAATAAAAGACAACAGTATGAGGCAAAATTAAAAGATCCTTTTATCAATAGCTAGACAAAATAAGGACAGAAGGAGGTGGGAATAAACAGACATTGTTATCTGCAAGAACTGGAAGGACGGGAGTCAGATGGCATGATTATTTGGTCAAAAAGGTTACCCTGAGACTGAGTTCAGGGAGTATCTAGTGGCTATCTGGATATGTTTCCTAAAGCAAGGTCTGTTAAACTAGTATATAATCCTGAGGAAAGAGGGGGGTGCCCGTTAGTGCTCAGGTCATTTAAAACTAGATTGTAAACTGCAGGGAACAATTTTAGACTGTCAGGGGAGAAGAGTATGTGACCTAATACTCAACTTTCCATCTCTAGTTACTCTCACTCTGTGACTGCACATTTCAGGGGACTCGAAACCAGATACCAGTCTCTCATATCAAGGGCACTAGAGATTTATGTGTGCCTTGTTTGCTGTTGCTCTGAAAGTAAAGTGTTGTTTCAGTAGAGGCGTACTGACACTATAACCAGATATGAGTTGAGGTTAAAACTGAAAAATCCTATTGAAAGGTTGGCAGAGGGAAAAGGCGCATGCACATGCACATACACACCCCAGGATTGTCTTTTAAATATCAGCTAAAGTTTGGAACACGGGATGTGGCTGGGGAATTCTGAGACTGATGACAAGTTATAGCCCACTTCCTGTTTCCATTGAAGTCAAAGGCAAAACTCCCATTGATCCCATAGGAACACATTCTATACTTTCCCACTCCATAGCTCTAATATTTTAATGGATTTAAGCAGTTTTCCTGAAAAAAAAATCACACTCATGCTGACAGTTTAGAAGCAAAATTTCTTGAAGCTTGATGTAATTTGAAATAATCCAGATGTCAAAACCTCTACAAATGAGATTTATAAAGGAAACAAAATTTAAACATTAATGTTGACAACTCTTGCGATACCACTAATATCAATAAAGGGAAGAAAAGTTATTTTTTGCAGCTCTGTGGGGGAAAAACCCATTCAGCTACTCCCGTCTGAAAAATTACTCCCAGTAGGACTTCAAAAGATACTGGTCACAACCTCACATACATGAGGATTCATTAGTGTTTCTCAGTAGTTCTCTCTAAGCTATTTTTATGCAAAGCTGTGAGTTCGGAGGTCACTTGTACATCATGCACAGTATATTGGGGAGCTTCCAGAAGTGTAGGTATATTTGGAGAGTTATGTCATGTCATATTATATGATTCTCTAACTGTACGTGAGGAAAGTTATGTAAACCTTTCTATAAGGCAGCCTTACAAAGACCTAAGCTGTTTGTGTTTCCAAGCAACTCTCACCCAAAGCCCAGCTATTTTTTTCAAATTGAATGTAATTAAATTTCTGAACCAAAATAAACCTCTCTCTGGACATGAGAAGCTGAGTACAGCTCTTTCTGGCATGGAAGAAATCCACCAAAATAATTAAAGGCCAAAGTCAGACTTGACCTGTCAACCTTGGGACCAGAATCTCATCCTGTGCTCCTATTTAATGGGCCAAGTTAAAGTCTTCATTAGTGGTTTTGATATGCTGTTCTCTACTCTTACATACACATTCAAAAATTCTATTTTGAAATGCCTAATTGTTTTCACACAATCAACTTTTGTTGACAATGGAATGCCAACCACATTCAGGTGTGACATATTTCTCTGCACTTTTACCGAAGCAAAAAAAGAGGGGTTTTCAGTTAAAGGCTCTGTACAAAACTTATCAGAAGAGACTTCTAAGACACCATGCCAGTCCTAATGAAGACCAGTCTTTACAGAGACTTTGAGCACATGTGGATGCAAGGAGAAGCCCCTTGGCATTCTGTTCCCACCTCTCAGAAGTAGCCTTTCTTTCAGTCCATCCTTCCTCAATTCAGAGGGTCACTGAATCAAAGTAAATAACACCAAAGATAAGTGTTGCCTTTTGGACAAGTATGCTCTTTGGATTGTTTTTTAATATTTTATTTCATTTTCCTCCTGTGATGTCAATAGCCTTCTTGTCTTAGAAAATCAGCTTTCTCTATGTGGTAAAGATAATCTTCCTTTCCAAAATACCCCACTTAGGGAAGTGGAGTGAGAGGTGTTGATCTCTTTCCCTGGGATCGAGGGATAGGATGAGTGGGAATGGTTCAAGCCTGCTTCAGGGAAGGTTCAGACTGGACATTCAGAAGCATTTATTTACTGACAGAGTGGTCAAACACTGAAACACATTTTTTAGAGAGGTGATTGATGCCCCAAACCTGTCAGTGTTTAAGAGTCATTCAGGCAACGCCCTTAACAAAATCCTTTAACTTTTGGTCAAGACTGAACTGGTCATGATGTTGGACTAGATGATCACTGTAGGTTTCTTCCAACAGAAATATACCTATTCCATGCTGTGCTATGCTATTCTATTCTGTTCTATAATTGTTACAAAAATAAATATGAATAAAGAACAAAGAACCACAATTATCAGGAGCAGATGAAACATAAGGCACAGTTTGAAAACAAGCCTTTGTTCATATGGGCATACCTGTGACTGAAGGAATCAGACTCTATAACTTTTTTATGTGCATATTAATGCAATAATAATTAGGACATGTTAGACACAACATAAATATGCAGGCAAATAGAAGGATATAATCAGTTAGAGGTGTCGCTAAAAACTGTTCATAAAGAAAAAGTTCTGGCATCTTTAAAACTCTGCAGGAGTTAGATAATTAGCTCATGCTGCATTGCAATGACATCTTTAGATCTCACAGAAGTGGCAGATAGCCATAGCAATAGAAAAGGAGGAAGAGACAACAATCAAAGCTGAACAAATGTTTTGGAAGAAGGGAAATTTTGTTGAGGCAGATGTCTTCCAGAAATATATCTATTTCTAAACAGTTTTTGCAGATCCACAGCTGAGTATTCCAGCAGGAGAAAGATCAAGATTAATCCTCACATTTCATTGGCCCAGACACTGGGATGTCAAATACACAGAGTCAAATTCTCAGTCCAACTAAGGCAGTAAAGTGATTATCCCATATCACAAGAGAGAGAAACAAATGAAAACACACAATGAGGGCAAACGAAACCTCATATAAATCCAGCTTTGGTTTTTGACTCAGAGCCTAATACTTCTGCATTATTTTATTTTATGAAGTTTTCAGTAGGTTTTGGATTTGTTCCAAAATTAAATAAAAATTTCAAACTTTGAATATTGCTAAAAAACAGTGTTTGTCCAGACAGATTTCTATGAAGTATGTATCTACTACTTTTATGATGATGACATTATTCATATCATGTTTTCTTTACCCCATGTAAAATACCACTGTTTTGATTTTTCTAGACAATAAGCTTCTAGAAGAATAGAAATGTGAAATGGTCATCACTGCAAGTTTTAATTAATTCCTACAGGGACATAGTAGGCAGGAGTCCACATATTTAAAGATACACAGAGTTGCAAGTCCTTAAATGGCCAACGTTTCCCATCATTATCTTCTCTCATGAAAGCACGTGTTCTTCACACAGACAGTCTCTGAAGTGCTGAACTGATTTTAGCTGACTACATTGGCACAGTTTGCTTGTAGGGATTCATTCATTATCCCAGCAGCCAGCATAATATACTTTGTTGTGGCAGTTCTAAGTGTCAGAAACTTGGTAACCGTCTCCAGTCAGTTCCTAACCCAGACCTGATTTAAACAAATGTGTTAAAGCAGAATTTTTTCCAGTTTGTTCCATTTTCTTTCCTCTCCTACTCTTCAAGAAGTAAATATACATATACATATGAAAAAAGATGAGTGGCAAATAATCAGCTATGAAAGAATATACCCTTTTGCCTGATAAACTGATTTGATAAACTGAATGCAGTGAATTAGTATTGAATTTTAATAAAGCATTTCATATTCTATGTCACAAAATCCAGCTTGACATATTTACCTAAGCCAATCTAAATTATTAAAGGTATAAGTGTGAATTTAGAACTGGCTAAAGAAGAAAATAAAGGATTATAATAACGAAGAAATATCGCATTGGAAGAGACAGTGAATGAGATTGGCAATTGGCCTTACTGGATATTTCCATCTGGAAGTTGTAGTATAGACAGCACAGATGAAATTGATCAATGCATGAGCAAGCACTCTCTGGCTTGTACCTGTGAAGATGTACCAAAGATGAGATGGGCTTTATGTAGGCAGCTGTGATGCAGTAAATCTTCTAGAACTTTTTGGAAACTAGAAGTTGCTGAAAAGAAAATAAATATGATCCACTTATAAGTAAAAATAATAGGCCTAAATACATTTAACTTGGAGAATTAGCAAGTAGGGATGTGGCTTGGCAACAGTACATATATACTTGGCAGGTAAGGGTAAGAACAGTGACAAAGGAACTTTTTAGGGATGATAAAAGACAAGAATGAAGATAAAAATAAGAATGAACAATTTAGGTTGGTAACTCAAAGCTTTCTCACAGGGAGGAAAAGTCTTTAAAGAAGTCAGAGATGTATTAAATTGAAGGCTTTAAACAGCCACCATGCAGATGAATAGAACACTAAGACCAAGATTTTAGCAAATGTATGCTCTAAGTCAGGCCTCACCATGCATATTTAGCTGATAAGCCACATTTATACATTTTTCTGTCTGCTAATGGTTGCTTTTAGTTCAATCCAACCATGGAAACATCACTGAACTTTCTCACCTACAGCTGCTCCTTCCCTCCCCTCTCCCCACTCATTTATACATGAAAAAAAGACCTTAGTATTTCTAGGCCAGAAAATACTGTTATTTTCCTCTGGTCTCAACTCTTGAAAATCTGCAAACTGGAACAGCAGAATGTTTGTGTGGACAAAGTCCCCCCTAAAATTCTCCACATTGTCAAGGCTGCCTTGACTCCAAACACACAGCTGAAGCCTTCAGGATTCTCCCGATCCTTAGACTGTTTTTAAAATTGAGCTTTTCACTGTAATGGTAGAAAAAAAATTTATCATTTTATTAATCTGCATGCTTTTTTATATAAGAATGTCAACTGAATGGTCTGGGGAATTTTAAGCAAGTTTATCACTTCAGCAAAAGTTGTCCTAACTGCCCTATTGGATTGGTGTTGGAAGAAGAATTTAAAAGCTGTTCAAAGATTGGTGCTTGTTCTCTCCACTAATTGACTTTAGCACCCCATTTATCATATCATTTGATATCACTTAACATCATTGGTGATGGTTTCTCTACCTTAATCAAAAGCAATCAGCCATCATGTTGTCCTAAAATGTTTGTATTTACAAAACTTCCAAAATGACACTTTAGCATCTCATATAAAAGCATTATACATTTATTTTTAAGTATTGAAATTATTGATTTTGCTGAAACTTCAATTTATTTTTGGATTAATATATCTGAGGTAATTCTTACTTCAAAATTGTCACTTTCTGACTTACTACAGGGAAGTATAATAAATCACCCAAACCAAGTCACAAATGACTGTGGTTTGAAATGAGATCTTGGAAATCCTTACATTTTCTGAAATAATATTTATTTTTAATATCCTGAACAACATTTATTTCAAGTGGCAGAAATAAAAAGCCTTGTATATATATAGTAGAAGAGTTGAATTTCAGGAAAATGTGGCTGGAACAGATGAATGAAAATAGTGCAGTGGAATTAAGTGCTGAGAGCTGCAGTAATGTGATGCTTCTGATTTTTCCTTCTATAGACATATCTTGTAAAGTGCATAAGCCCCTGCTCTGGGTTGTTGTTTTTTTTTTTTTGTTGTTTTCAGTCCTGTGCTTTCAGGCTCTTGACCCAACTCCAGGTAAAGGTGATGTCAGACTTGGTCTTTTTGACATACTGCTTTCCATCAGTGTAAACCCACACATTGCACATACACACACACATGGAGCCACAGTCGGGATTAAGATGAGATCGAAAAGAAATTAAAATGACTGATACACCTGTGGAGAAAGACTATAAACAGATTTAGCTTTGTTTTTCTCACCAATGGCAAACACATCCTAGAACCTAGAAAAGAAAAATTAATCAAGTTATTTGCAGCCTACAAAAGAGTAATGTCACACTTTTATTTTTAGTCAACTATTCATTTTGGGGAGGAAGGAAGGGAGGATCCTCCAGCTGTGCTTCGTGTGCTGCTTATTTTGTTCTCCTTTCTGCTGAGCCTGAACACACACAGTGAGACTTCTGGGGTGATTGTCCCAGTTGAGTAGCCTCTGCTTTTCTAATGCACCTTCTGGAGATCCTTCGTTCAACTCGCTGGACAAGATTCAACTCACCTTGATTATGGCTTTTATCCTCCAAGCGGCTCCTCATATCTCTTTCCAAAACAAAGGGGTAAGCTGCTTCTTGATGTTCGTATTAAATGAAGGGCTGCTGTTTTGCCACCACTTTCATCCTCCTGTGCAGTGGTATTATACTGCCACCATACAGATGGTTTCCCAAAACTCTGATAAAATATAAGCATCTACAGCCAGAAACTTGGTTTTCATTCCTAATGGTAATAGAGATGCTACAAATTGAAAATCTCTCCAATTCCAGCGTGTCACTTCCTCCCTGTATAAATAAATGGCTCTGAAATTGCTGAAGTATGTGAAATACCCTACAATAGGAATAGTGTCTACTTCACATGATGTGTTGAATAAATGCAGAAGTATTTGACAGGTGCTAATGTAATGCGAGCCATGAAATATTCTGGCATAGAAGATTCACCATTGCTATTAAATACTGCACAGCCTACTGCAAAATGTATTTTTGCATAGATAGACTTGCCAGGAGTGAACAGCTCTGCTAGAAGAATAATTATAAACAGAAGTATTGCCTTCAAAGGGAGGGCAATGGAAAATAATCAAAGCTCATAAAAAGCCATGTGCATTGCAAACTACACAGAACTTTTAAAGCAGTGAAGACATTAAATGTCACCACCAGCAGGGTGTACATGTTAGCCCGATAAAAAGCACACACTTGCCTGCAGCCCAGTGAAGTGAACAATGCTGTGAATCTGGCAGTTACCTCTGTGTTGCTGACAACGTTCACAGTTAATGTCTCCCACTGCAGTTCCTACTGAGCAGTAAAATCAGGAAGACAAGTTGAACTGAGGCCACCAAGCTCTGAACCCCAGGAGGCTGACAGGTTTGTTTACCATTTCAAGAACCCGAGTGTCCAAAGGAGCTGCAGTCTCTGAGCAGCTCCCAGTAATTCAAGTGTTAATTTGGCTATTCTTCAACAGCACCAATACAAAGAATTTATTCCCAGAAACACCCACTTTCAAGCTCAGAGAGAAATCAGGAGTTGGAGCCTTGGTTTGTCCTCTTCAGGCAATCTTACAGAGTTATGTCCTCCTCTGTGTCACAGGCCCTAATAAAGCAGTCTTTCACAAATGCATCTGTTGACCAAATGTCTGAATAGACAGTGTTTTCCATAGCAGAAGGATGCTTGGGTCAAGTACAGTAATAAAAGTAGTAAAAATGTGATCATCTAATGGTGCCAAAAGAACTACCAGTAGAAAGAAACACCTTAACCTTCCAGAAATAAATGTTTATTTTTATATGCTTAGTTTGCTGAAAACAAAATATTGGAACAGTAAAATTCTAGCAAAGTCAGCAATAATTCCCATAGCAATTTTTCCTGCAAGTAGAAGAAAAAACAGTTGAATGTCACCTATGTTATAATAGAATTAGTACCCAGTTTAATATATATCCATAATAAGAAGCAGATTTTCACATATTCTTTCCTGGTATCCATGGCTTTCAAGGAGCTACACTATTTCATGTTTCCACAAAAGTGATAAAAATATATGTTCTTTTTCTTCCTTATAGGACATAAGTCTTGAAGCTGTCAATCTCAGATTATGTCTATGTGCCCTGCCTTAAAAAGTTCGAGCTTCCACTTGGGGATAAGGCACCAAACCTTTATTCTCAAACCTTGCATTTTTTTCCAAATAAGCCTGCTAGGATGCCTTATGAAAGCCCAAGATTAATAATCCACTTTATTTCCCTTTATGCCTTTGTAGGCCATTGGAGATGACTTTTTCTGTTTGTCCTTTGAAAATAAAGGTAAACAAGCCTATACAAAAGAGCAATTCCTAAGGAAAAATGTGCTGCACATGGATTAATGTGCTGTGAAATCGCATTATGTGCAGAAACTTTTGCTTCTTTCTGGCCCTGAGTGATTTCCATTTACAAAGTTTTTACAAGGAGAAAAGGTGATATTTGCAGTCACCTTAGCACACAGGGATTTTGAAACAGGAAAACAGTGGCTTTTTGACTAATTGCCTTTTACATTAACAAAATCCAATCAGCATTTGAGTTATAGATCCTTTCTTACATTCCTGCAGTGGTGGTGGACTTGGAGGACTCAAGTCTCAAATGCGAAGCACATATTCCTGTAGGGCATGAACTGAAGCATGAGACTCATGTTGAAAGAGAAATAGATACTCTTTTTTCCCCTTGTGGGAGGAGAACAGCTTAAAGCACTTTCTTGACTCATTTCCTACTGCAACCAAGGATATGCATTCTTGCTTGTAGAAGTAATGCCACTGCAGTTGAGAAAATTATTTCTCCTGATTCAGGGTGTTGACCACAGTGAAGAAACATTCGATTTGAATATTTTGTACTGATCACATCCAATGTCATCTGAAAGCTGATGCAGAAAATTCCCTAGTACACAAAAGATCAAACATTATCAGCAAAACGCACCACAACTCCCTGACTACAGTCAGGAGGGCAAGTGAAGAATGTGATAGGCCTCATCTGACCAGGGAGCCTGACCCAGTTTAAGCCGCAGTTTAAGCTGTAAACCAAGCAGTTTTGTTCACTCACTTCCCCCTCCTTCTTCCCCCCACCTTCCCAAAAAGGGGGGGGGGGAATGGGGAGAAGAATCAAAAGAATGTAACT